>JACXGI010004937.1:38655-50299 GCA_016801175.1 Esox masquinongy
GAAGGGACTGCCATCTAGTGGTGGCTTTTGGAGGTACAATATGACAGAATAAGTTCAATGACACCATATGGGCATTTTCAATGATTTTCAGAATGTTTGAGAAAAAAATGTATGTGGACAAGATAAAAAAAAAATGCCGGGTTCATTTTATTATTTTATAAATTCAAAACCATTCAACTTGTACTTATTCTGAACCCCTGGGGGTATACAAATGTAATATAAAACAGGCTACCTATTATATTTTACTATTTTATTTCAATTTATAACCAAAATATGTGCTCATGGGTTTTTACATTTTTCTGACTATTTCACATTATTACTCATGTAAGTGTCTCAAAAAAATTGTTTTCAATACATCCTTTATGTAGCTGAGGGTCTGCAGAATCCCAGAATACAAAGCACTTCCTTCTACTATAAAGGATGACCATTTTAGAAGCCAAAATGTCAAGGTAGTGACAGGCGGACTTTAAAACCCTAGCCCTTTAAGGGTTAAACGGCACTGACATAGAGGTTAGGATGGTCCGCGGTAAAGACGAGTTCTGTCTTTTGGGGGCAGGGGATGTGCGTTATCGTTTGCATATATTCTCTGCGTCACTATTTGTCAAGAAAGTGTCTGTTTCACCAGCCGTGAAACTTGGACATGCTCAAGCGGTACTTTCAACCACTGCCAAGTACCCAATTGAAAGAGTGTGTATGAAGACTTTTAGTTTAATGGCGGGGGGTCGCGTTTGCAACCAGGAAAACCTATTTTTTAGGACCTCTGCCAAAATGTATTGTCGTTGGATTGGTGGACAATGACAGTTTTACAGGAAGTTACACAAAAAATCCATTTAATTTCAAACATTATAATTTGGAGTTTATGGCTATGTATGTAGACGGTCAGCAATTTCCTAGCAAACCATTCCAACCAAATTACACAACGGGGTCAGCAGTGCGTGAATTTTACCAATTGGCCTTAGCTTCAGGAAAACACCTAAAGGACCAAGCCTTGGCTCTTGACAGGTCTGACTACTTACACGGCTATGGCATTTATGCATTCAACTGTGCGCCGGATGACGAATGCGGTCAGCACCTATCCTTGATCAAGTCAGGGAATGTACGACTTGAGATGAGGTTCAGACAACCACTCCCCCACACAATTAATTTGGTTGACTCCATTATCGAAGAGTCAAACCGGCGACAAGTCATGGTTGACTACTATTAGGAAAACGGTGTGGAAATGAATACCGCAGAGTTGACTGGAGTGGTGAACCAATTTTCATCTAGGACTCATTTCTATGGTGTGCTGGCATGCGACCAACTACCTAGTGGACCAGTCCGAGATGTTGCATCGATGATGATTGTTAATACACACCCAAGCAATCACCCCGGGGAGCACTGACTGGCTATTTACATAACAGACGATGGCATTGGATGGTTTTATGACAGTTTTGGAAACCCCCCAGATTTTCCGTATTTTCCCAAGTCAATCAGTGCCTTTCTGCAAACCTGTGAGAATGTGGAATACAGTTCAAAACAAGTCCAGGACATGATTTCAACCATGTGTGGACAACATTGTGTGTTCTTTCTCTATCTAATGACAAGAGGTCTGAGTTATAAAGATGCTATGTCTTTTTATATTGATGATTTACGAGAAAATGATGCGCTAGTCTCAAAGTTTGTATCTAAGATGTACCAGAGTAAGCGTGATAAGCAAATGTTTAATTGCATACAACATGCTCAATCTTGTGAATAGTTTAATTTGTGTCATGGTTGTTGAAGAAATAGAAAAGTAAATCATGTGTATGTCAGATTTATTATTCAAAAATAAAACCAATCGTAAAGCCACATCAATGTTTACATAGTATTTTTCATACAACAATTATTCAAGGTAAAACATACACTTTGACAATGAATCACAAATGATAAAAAAGCATAAAATAAAAACACATTAAAATGGAAGCCATTTTATGGGGTCCGTGGTAAGGGGTACAAAGAAAGCTTTGGTTGGTTGATAACCAGTTGCTGGGGGAGTGTCTAAATCATCCATTGTGTCGCCAGATGTTTGTTTATACAAATTGATTTTACGCCTTACAAGCTCATTTGGAATAGTTGCAAAAGGCATGTTGAGACATGCCATGACCTCTAAAAACTCCCCCCACCCCAATGGCCTTCTAGCGTCAGCAATTTTATTGCTGTCACACTTTTAACCAGATCCAACAGGTGCGAACCCTTGATTATCTCTCCTTTGAAAATGAATTCACCATTTGAAGTCCATGACGTCAAATCTTTAGACCTGTGCATTCTATTAAGAATATATTCAAAATTCTTCCTACGCCTCGCAGGCACATTAACCAAAATTTCATCAACAAGGTTAACATTTCGGTCAACAGTTTGCTTAGTCTCAGTCATGTTTACTACATCAGGCCCAGTCTCAGACCCGGGTAGACTTAAAGTCAGTGTATTTGTGTCAAGCTCCCCCGTCTCACAACAGTCAAAAATCTTTGTAAAATGGCGGAGTATATTTTAGCTTTCTCATGTTAATCCATATCAGGCTTCAACAGTATATTGCGAATTCATGTGTCTAAATCATTTTCAACAACGGTAGTAACGGTAGTAGAAATCCTCTAGATTGGTTGATGGTTTTTCTTTTCTTTGCGACTGAAGTGTTCTTTCTAGACATGTACTGTATGTAATGTTGGCATTTTGTCTCTTTACTTTTCGGAGTTGAGATTCTGTTAAGGGTATATTTCTGCGCCTTAGATTAAGAGCAATTTCTCAGAGTGATAGAATGAGGTCGGTGGAAGCTGATTCTAAAATAACTTTTCGTTGACTTGCCGGTGCTTTAAATAGAATCTTCAAAAGTGGTACATTTCTACGAATGCATTTAGACATGATCAAACTTTCTTAGGAACGTACACGACAGGCCAATCCCCTGAAAATAACCCTGTTCTCAGATGGTAGTCTTCTGGTGTTGTAGCTTTAAAGTCAATAAGTAAATAACCAAAAGGCGGATGTGTTGCGTCTTTAAAACTCTCCATGAAGAATCGAGAAAGACCGGGGTATATCTGTCTGCCTAAAATGCTAATCTGTTGATTGTCACGGGGGTTTTTAAACAAGATGAGGTAGTTTGTGTTCAAGTTAATAGTTCTACTAGATTTGCCTTTAACAAACATGTTTTGGACAAGGTAAATTGCACTCAGGTAATGGTGGTGTGAATATTGTGTGAAAACTCTCTCCATCTCCAAACTCACTGATGCACTTTTCATTAAATCGTCAATAATTAAAAGGTTGTTTTTCTGAATTGGTAGCAGATTGTCATCACACAGCAATGTTGGTAGACCTTCTATAAAAGCAATCTCCCTCACCTTCAACATTTCATCATACAGCGGTTGCCAACATGAATAAACCCAGTCGATATTCTGAATTTCTTTGGAGAAAACAACGTCAGCATTATCCAATAGCATCTTCACAAAATATGTTTTACCTGAGTTACTGGGGCCACTAATGACACAGCTGAATGGGTGTTGAAGTCGCGGGTCAAAACCGCTATCCATCCTAGAATGTGATTTAGTACCTTGTGCTGTAAGTAAGGCCTTGTGCTGTAATCAGGGAGCAGTACACGCTTGTTGTACACAACTCTAAAACGCTTAGAAACTACTCGGTTTTTCAATGTGAACGGTCTTTTATCTCTCGCAACTGTGTCTGCATTAGCAAGGACTTGATTATCATCACCACCCTCGCCTCCTACAAAGTTATCAACCAGTCATGTTAGCGTCTCCAAATTAACAATGGTTGTGTTGTAGCTGTTGAATGTAATGCCTTTTGCTTTGAGACAGGTCAGACCTTTAACGGTTTTGTAACCGTATGTCTTTGGCCCACCACTAACAAATTGAGCGATGCTGTCACCGTCTGGTAACTCATTGGTCAAGTCACCCAAGAATGACCCCAGTGGGGGTACCCAATCCCTGTGGCGTGTGACAAAGATCACTTTGTTCAGGGCGTGCTGTATTGATATATTCTCATCAGAGGCCACATATTCAAGCCATTGGATTGAGCTGTTTGAGAATGTCTTCTGACAACGGTTGTATTTGTCTGAGGGGACCAATGAAATGGTGTCCTTGGTGAGGAATCTGTTGCAAAAGACTTTCATGCAAGCCGAAGCAATCGTAATTGACCGGAATGGGTCAACACCACCACACTCCAGGAACTCGAGTCTGTAGCTCATACAACCCTCTCTCAAGATGACCACATCGTTCACGCAGTAAGCCTTTATTTCATCCTGCATGACAAAGGGGTCTGCGGAAACAGTTGCATACCATTGCAAAAACTCATATTTTTCTTTAGCCATAATGGTATTCACACCGTAGTAATGCGGATCCGGATGGGGGCCAACATAGTTCTCATTCTTTTTGATGTTAAACTTGTAAGGAAAGTAGCCTTTTTTCGAATACTTAAAACCCATAGCACGTGGCAAGGCCGCCAGATTCATCGGTAGGAAGCAATGACTATCAATGTATCTCTGATTGAATGTGCTGTCTGTAAAAATCATGAGCTTGCTACCATTAGCAATAAGTGTCGTGCCAATACCATTGTTAGCAAGGTACTGTATCAAGATGTAACCATCGAAACCTTTAGAGTTGTGTGCTATAAATGTGTAGTCATTATATTTCGGTTGCCTAAACTTTTGGAAAAAAGCAGCGACACAACCGTCTCTGGCTGAACACCACATCTCATTATCAAAGCTTGTTGTGCACACAAAATTTGCAGTGTGTACACCGTTCACCGGATTGGCAATTGTCTCAAAATCATAAAATATGTAGCGCTCACTGGGGTCCTCGGGCTTAGAGGGTTTTATGAAACACTGATGATTCATTTCAACCGCCAGATCCACATTACAATTGGGACACATGTTAGCCGTGCACTCGTGCGCTTTATAGTTGGTAATACTAACGTTGTAATGACGGCCGCAATCGACACAGTATTTCTTCTGGTCACACCTCTTAACCCAACGACCCACAACTTTGTGGTGCTACAAGCGTTTATGTTGTCTATAACAAAAGTCAGAATAACATAACGGCTTACAGTCCGGGCACTGCTTTGTGTTACGGGGTTGGGTATGACAATCTTCATGAAGACAGACACTACAGCTATGTTTACAGCCATGATCACCGCGGGTATTAAAACCTGTATAACACCACTCACAAACATATGACACACCCAGAAAACCCTTCAGATTCATGATGCCATAGAAATGGTTATCGTGTAAGTACATAAAGACGGTTCTAGGGTGGGTGGCCTCGCTGTTTTGAAACTTGGTAAAGTGACCATCCCGTGTTTGATGAAAGACAACAATTTTACACCCTGTCATTTCTTCAAACCGAACCATCAAACAAACAGAAAAACATGTAGAATCATTATTCACAGCCACATATAAATGCCTTCTTTTTTTTATTGATAATCTGCTCTATCAACAGTGTTTGAGCTTTATGTCGCGGGGCACCACCCTCACAGTTGTTGATAATTTGTACCACCAGCTCTAGTGATTCATCAATCATAATCTCAGCATTATTCTGCATAACACTTTCATAACACGTTTGGTAAATTACCAAACGTGCGTTCATTATATTCATCTGCTCTCATGGTCACATGTACGGGGGATTTCAGAGATTCACCAATCAACTCAATGTGCAGACGATCACCAGGCCCGTGTACAAAGTCTTAAGCTCTAACAATCAAAGTATCCAAGCCTGCCATAATGAATGCATAGAATGTGCCAAAATCCCCAACTTCACCAGTATTTTGTAAATTTATCAACTGTCGTAATTCAGCGTTGTCAAACGCATTACGTTGTATAACTCTAACATCGCCATCATTGCAATGAGTTTGCATCAGAGAGCTTGGAGGAGAGTCAACTAGATCATGTGAAAAACGGGGGCTACTAAGCTCGGTTAACAAACCTTGCATCTGAGGATTATTGTGTGCATCGCTGTGTAACAAAGTAATGGCCGGTTCATTTGTATTTTGGGGTGTGGTCTGTTGATTATGTGTAGATGTTGTTGGTTGTTCCATGTCTGGTCTGTTGTTTGCAATATCTTTCGCCATTTCTCTAGCTTAACGTGTAAATAACGATCCACTTACAGGTTAAAATATTATTCTAACTTAAACATACATTTTCATGCATAACAGTTTTGATGAGTTAACATTAAATAGGTATTACCTTCAGTTTTCAAGCATGAAAGAAAACAATGAAACAAAAATCCCCTGACACTGTGCAGCCACAAGGTGGGGTGTCCGTAAATGAAGCCATTATGGTGATGTAATCTGTATCATCACCGGGGGTCCTCAATCTGCTGGTTGGTAAATAGAGTACAAAGGTTCAGCTGTATGCATATTGTCGTAATTGTTAATAACATTTTAGAACAAGACTGAAAATGTCTGTAAATAATTAGACTTACACAAAAAGTATCTGTTCAGGTTGTGTAAGATCACAACCGCACAGTCCAACTGACACTGATGCTGGTCACTTTGTCTGAAATAAATACAAAGAGGGTTAACAAGCGTATACGGGTATTTAAAGCTGATTAACAATAATGTTAAAAGTCAACTTACCAAGATTTGAAAGCCCAAAAATGTGTTTACCAATCACAGCTGGGTTTAATTCTGCTCAACCTAAACTAGAGATATAAAATAGTCAATTTGAGAGACAGATAAAAGCGCATGGATTGCTCAATCGTAAAATTGATTTACACATTCTTAAAAAGTTCAAATGTGTCGTTTGTTAGCGTTTGTAATTGCAACACAATTCAAATCAATTATTTCAAATAAAATAACTTGTACTTACAATGTAAACTGTATACTCTGTGCTGGAAACAACAGCTTTTTTTTGTGGAAGCTGCGGATTTAATATTGTCTTTACATCGCAGCCGGGGCGCCTCCAGCAGGTCACGCCTCTTAACTTTGTCATTGGTTACACGTCATCGTTCTTCACGTTAGAACTACACCGGCTACAATGATTAAAATTGTGGATACAGCTTCAGATTGTTGTTGAAGTTTGACAACCAAATATATTGATACTTCCTGTCCGGTAGAAACGCTGTTCTCGTTAGTCATCGCGGCTCAGCCGTGACATCACGTTATTTAATTTTATCTATTAACGGCAAACTCATCCGCTTACATATAAACGCTGGCTATTGTCACCATATCGTACGGTGGCCCACGGGTGCAAAACACAACAACATAAGCGATGCAAACAAAAGTTGAAAACAATACAACATTAACACAAAACACAACAACATTAACAAAAATGAAACACAACAACATTAGCGATGCAAACAAAAGTTGAAAACACTACAACATTAACACAAAACACAACAACATTAACAAAAAATAAACACAACAACATTAGCGATGCAAACAAAAGTTGAAAACACTACAACATTAACACAAAACAAAACAACATTAATAAAAATGAAACACAACAACATTAACGATGCATTCAAAAGTTGAAAACACAACAACATTAACAAAAATGAAACATTTATAAAAACGCTGCATTTCAGAAAACAATCAACCACTCACAACACAACATCATTAAGTGACAACACAACAGCATTAACTCACTACACAACAACATTGGCTCACACCACAACAGCATCAGCGCAGAACACAACAGCATTAGCCCAAAACACAGCAACATTTGCAGAAACGCTGCATTTCAAGTTGCTCAAAACGGAAGTGCTCCAGACCACTAGGGGCAGTGCAATGGGGTGTTTTTTGGGGTTTTACATTTGGTCGACAAATCAAGTGAAGTCACTTAACATAAGATTATAATAAATTATAATTAAAAAAGCTTACATTGGTGAATTTAAATTGCATTCTTTTTGGTTGGGATTATTTCAAATAGACTTTATGCACATTTCATGACCGAACGTTTCACGCCCACTTCCTAACGGTGTGCCAGTTTCTGGTCCCGCATATTACAAACCAGTAGAGATAATACTGCTAGCGCTATGTCCGGCTTTGTCGCTGTTTTTTACAAGGTGTCTCCAGGACTTGCCTAAACTTAACATTAATGATGTACATCGAATAGTTAAATCCGCCTCCGAGACTCCAGCTAGCTAGATGGAAAACGGGTTCAAGATGTATATAGGCAGCTACGTAGACAACTATGAAGGTAAGTGCCAAGGCAATATGACAGATTTGCAATCACACATTCAACTACTTAGCTACTCAGCGAATGTAACATTGATGTTAGCTAGTTCATGTTAACTATCTTGCAGGGAATCTAGCTGAAAGTGTTTGTATTTGTGTTGGCTTGCAATATAATAATGCTAGTGAGTTATAATGCCTAACAATAAGTTTTATTTAATATATTCTGCACAGTATCTAACAGATATACACTGACAGGGAAGGCTGTCTGTCACAAGTCCCTGAGGAAGAGCGTAAAGCCGCACAGCATGCGAGTAGGGAAAGATGATAGATACTGTAGATACTAGCAACATTGCTAAGAAAACGTATTCTGTAGGACACTGTAATTCTGGTCAACATATGTAGGAGACAGTGTTTACCTTTAATCTTATCACTAGATTATCGTATCACTCTCATGAGTATACATAACTGAGGGTTGTTGAACAAGCAACAAAACCATTAACCTGCTCCAGTTGTCTTTATGGCCTACCTTGAGGGCCTGAGTTGTGCACCTCGTCAGTCCTAACCGGGATACATTGTGGTAAATTACATGTGCTTTTCATTTCTGCGCTTAACATTTTTCTTCACTTCATAGATGTTAAAGCACTCTGTACCAGTGATAGTGGTTCGAAGCCACTACTCCTGAGTTGCAGGAAGTGCTACGTGCAACCACCTGGTTGGTCAGCTTTACCAGACGGCACACTTCTCACTACTCAACACTCTTGCTGCACCACCTGTTCACGGCTGCACAGAGACAGAACAACGTTGGCACAAGCAAAGAACACTTGTGAGTCTTAACAGTGCCCAAAACAATTCACATACATTAGTTATCCTATGTAATAGTAAGTCTGTTGCAAAAGATTGTTACTCCTTGTTCTTTAGGGTGTGTAGCCTGGTCCAGTTGATAGCATGGAGGTTTGGAAACCAACTAATTCGTGTGCTGATGGAAAAAGGTAAGGTTAGAGGCACCTCAAATTAATGTTTTAGAAATTTGATAATTGGAATTTGTAAATCTGTATGTTAAAATCCATGTTATTTGATGTTTACTGAGCTTTTACCCCTTTAAGCCAACAATTATGCCCACAAAAATGCTTAAATGTTTTTGCAGGAGTTCCCTCTACAAAGCTCTCCATAGACAAATGCTTGACATGGACCTTCTCCACATCTCAGAAACATATGCTAACTTTACTCCACTTACTGCCCCTCATGTGACAACCGTGGACATGCCAGCCAATGTTCCCCTGATTGAGTCTGCCTTTGGGCCAGTGCAAGCTGGCAGTGTACTGTCTTATCAACCTCTACTACAACTTCCCATGTGGCTTTGTAGTCCACCCAGATGCCCCATGGTTAGGATCACCTCCAGATGGCATCATATTTGACCCAAGTGTGAGGTCCCACTGTGGTGTCTTGGAGGCTAAGTGTACAAAGTTACGTGGACTGGCCTTACCTGAAGATACAGAATAGAGAGCTGAAGTTGAAGAGATCACATGTCTACTACTGGCAGGTGCAAGGTCAAATCCTTCTAACAGGTTGTAGCTGGTGTGACTTTGTCATCTGTGCTCAGGAGGACATTCTAGTTGAGAGGATGTATAAAGATCTTCAGGTTTCAAACACTTTTAGAGAGAAGGCTGACCACTAATCTTTACTTGCAGAAAAGTCTGTCTCGCAACTGAATGTATCCCCCTGCTTGGGTGCTAGTTCAGTTGTTACAAAATAATATTAAGAATTAGTATTTGTTTAAAGTTGTTACATTTTAGCACCTGTAGAAACTCAGTTTTCAAAACAAGTATTAGTGTTCCCGTAAAGAAAAAACAAAATATGGATTTTATGAAGAATTTATTTTAA
This sequence comes from Esox masquinongy, assembly GCA_016801175.1. Lineage (NCBI taxonomy): Eukaryota > Metazoa > Chordata > Actinopteri > Esociformes > Esocidae > Esox > Esox masquinongy. The sequence continues at coordinate 48,670 of JACXGI010004937.1, forward strand.
TGTGTATCATTTCAACAGTTCAACAAATAACAGAACAAATTTATTAATAAATTTATATCTTCTGTATTTCATTGACATGCTGTTGGATCTTTCATTTTTTTCTGTTCGGTGATGGTGAAGGCCAATACAAGATCTACACAAACAACTGATATGCATTGGAGTGTTACAAGTTATTGATACATTTCATCCACAAATAATATATTTCATATTTTGACATTTGTAAAGTTCACCTGATTTTGTGGTAGGCACAAAATCAGGTAATATCCAATACATTTCATTACATGTAGCTATTACTTAATGCAGTTAGTTGTCTTTAAAAAATGTATGCATTGATCACCAAAGCATCTCCCTAACAATTGCTCCAAATCAGAGTGACCCAAAGCAAAATGGAACTTTGGCCCATGCTCTGACCAAAGGTCCATTTTGATTGACCAGCAAGCACGACAATGCAAATAGTTGGTTGGTGCTGCCTGAGACGGTCAGAGGGATGACTGTGTCAAACAGCTTGTGCTCCTTTACTCTCTGAATCATTCTTTTGACATGCACCCTTAGCCTGGCAATGGATAGGGTCTCCCTAACCTCATGTGCTGGCATCTGTGGCGCCTCGGCAGAAAAGCTGGCCGACAGATCTTGGACGGAACAAGATCATCCACGAGGTAGCCCTCATCCACCATAAAGGCCATGATCAGGGATAAGTAAGGAAAGAATTCCTGGCTGCCTAACAATCTCCTTGTCACTCACAGAACCAGCATACAAAGAGGATACAAAAGTGACAGCTCCATGTGGTGACATTCCCAACATGCCCTTGAAGGTACAGTGTGACTTGTAAGAAGAAAACACCTCACTCTGCAGGAGTAGGGAAGATGGTGTCTGGCAGCAAAGTTCATGTGCAGTTGATCACAACCTTGGTGTCTGGATAATCATTGAACTCAGGTGGCATGTTGGCTTTGATGTTATCCTTGGGGATCCAAAATGACCCAAGCAGGAAGTAGAGGAAGTTGGCCCAAGAGATGATTATCTGGCTCACTGTTGACTGGTGGATGTTAAAAAAATGGCCTAAATCCTTCTGTTTCAGACCCAGTGAACAAGAAAAACTCATTGATTGGTGGGAGTGACTAAACAAAAAGAAAACCGTTTTAGTACAATATATTCCCCTTGCATTGGGTTAGGTCCATAACACAAACAAAGTGAAGAATAATAGATTTTTTTACACAAGAAAAATAACAGTATGATAAATATTCCATATAAAGTACTGTATTCAATGGAGTTGTCACTTACTGTTTTTCGTCAAGGAACACTTATCTCGGACGTGTTTGCACTGGTAACTTTTAACTTGGTGTCTGCTGACCTCAATCAAATCCCAGTATGCCACCAGGAGGGTGTAGGTTGCAAATCTACAGAAGGAAACAGATTGGGAGTATTTGCTTCAAAGAAGACCAAATAGCTTTGGATGGCATTGAGCTGTCTGCTTACTTGAACTTCACTCATTACTATGATTGCCCATCTTGTATAGGTATCAAGAAGCACTAGACTTGACCTAGCTAATGTTGCAGCCTGTATTAGTCTTAACATCCTGATTCTTTCAGATATTTATTATACATTTATTGTTTTACTGCAATTCAGTTTTTTA
>JACXGI010004938.1:0-50226 GCA_016801175.1 Esox masquinongy
CTGGTTTAAGGACCATGGTATCCCTGTTCTTAATTGGCCAGCAAACTCGCCTGACCTTAACCCTATAGAAAATCTATGGGGTATTGTGAAGAGGAAGATGCGATACGCCAGACCCAACAATGCAGAAGAGCTGAAGGCAACTATCAGAGCAACCTGGGCTCTCATAACACCTGAGCAGTGCCACAGACTGATCGACTCCGTGCCACGCCGCATTGCTGCAGTAATTCAGGCAAAAGGAGCCCCAACTAAGTATTGAGTGCTGTACATGCTCATACTTTTCATGTTCATACTTTTCAGTTGGTCAACATTTCTAAAAATCCTTTTTTTGTATTGGTCTTAAGTAATATTCTAATTTTCGGAGATACTGAATTTGGGATTTTCATTAGTTGTCAGTTTTAATCATCACAATTAAATTAATTAAACATTTGAAATATATCAGTCTGTGTGTAATGAATGAATATAGTATCCAAGTTTCACTTTTTGAATGGAATTACTGAAATAAATCAACTTTTTGATGATATTCTAATTATATGACCAGCACCTGTATATACGGTAATATAGTTAACAATCTAGTCTGTACATTTTATGTTTAATGTCCGTTCCAATGTTATTCTTGTCTGTTCTTTTTCACAGACTAAATTAGTAACTATATTGCCTTATACATTTCAGTGATGGCTATTATTGTGATAAAGAAAATCTGAGTGCTGCCAGCATAATATCCTGCTGCTAAAATAACGCTAATGAAGCCTCGAATAGCCATCACTATGGGAAACACAGTCTTCTGAATTGGGCAAGCACACAACCATGCTTGTTTTCTGCAAGATGTTACAAGGACTTTGGTTCCCCATGTAAATGTAGATATCATATACTGTATATTCCATCTGTATTGTTTTTCAGATCTTAAATGTTATCCTGTTCACTGACAGACCTTATTTTGAACATTATATATTTTTAAAAAACATTTGAATGTACACCCATTTTCCACACTTACAAAAAATGTTAATATATATATCATACATACATACATACATACATACATACATACAGTGTGTATATATATATATGTGTATATATATATGTATATGTACTTCCGTTTAAATGTTTGGGGTCACCTAGAAATGTCCTTGTTTTTGAAAGAAAAGCAAATTTTTTGTCCATTTAATTAACAAAAAAAAAATTGCCATTGTTAATTTTGTAAATATTGTAGCTGGAAACATCTGATTTTTAATGGAATATCTACATAGGTGTAGAGAGGCCCATTATCAGCAACCATCACTCCTGTGCTCCAATGTCCTTTGTTTGTTAATCCAAATTAATAATAGGCTAATTGATCATTAGAAAACCCTTTTTCGATTATGTTAGCAATGCTGAAAACTGTTGTGCTGATTAAAGAAGCAATAAAACTGGCGCTCTTTAGACTAGTTCAGGATCTTCAGCATCAGCTTTTCTTGGTTTGATTACAGGCTCAAAATGACCAGAAACAAATCACTTTCCTGAAACTTGTCAGTATATTCTTGTTCTTAGAAATGAAGGCTATTCCATTTGAGAAATTGTCAAGAAACTGAAGATCTTGTACAACGATTACAGTGAAAACTGACTCTAACCAGAATGGAAAGAGAAGTGGGAAGCCCCGGTGCACACTGAGCAAGAGGACAAATACATTAGTGTGTCTCGTTTGACAAACAGACACCTCGCAGGTCCTCAACTGGTAGCTTCATTAAATAGTACCCGCAAAACACCAGTCTCAACCTTAACAGTGAAGAGGCAACTCAGCGATGCTGGCCTTCTAGGCAGAATTCTTCCTCTGTCCAGTGCCTGTGTTCCTTCGCCCATCTTAATCTTTTCTTTTTATTGACAAGACTGACATGTCTTTTTCTTTGCAACTCTGCCTAGAAGGCCAGCAACATGGTCGCAAAATAACCTAATGTTGACGATTAATGTCCACTTAAATGCATCAATTTTATGTCAAGACACTAAACCATAGTTGTGCATTGAGGCTGACCATTGTGCCGACATTTCTGACACCAACAGTGAAATATGCCTTTCAGGCGACGGTGGCTGCCCACACATTAGGACTCCCAGCCATTGTCGCACTTCAGCAAGTGCTGTCAAGTCAGTGGCATCCCAGGTTTCAATCATCAGGACAAGCACTAACAATACAGGGAGCAGGGTGTAATTTCGCTCTGGCTCACATGCAGTGAAGTCACCACTCACTTAAACAACTTTGAAACAACAGTGAATACCCCACAATGGGAATGGGTAATAATCCAGTGCAATTCATTCAGTGAGGAAATGCAGGATGTCTGGCGATTATATGGAGCCTCAATTCCTAGTGAAATCATCTATAGAGCCGTGGATGATTTTCCAAATGTGCCCAACTGTCAAACAGCGCTTTGATGAGAAAAGCAATGCAGACACGGAGCAGTGAAATGCAAACTCGCCTGCAATCCGAAGTCCATCTCATACAGACTCGATTAATGTTGTGGCCTGTAAACAGAGAACCTTTTAAACAGTACACCAAGCGACTCCACACTTTTTAAAAAATTCTGTCAAAGGAACCCATCATGTGACTGACTAAGCATACAGCAGTTGAGTCCATGTTCCAGGACAGTGCCTTGGACATTGTGATTTCTGCAATGGAGCAGGGCAAGCCAGCTGATGTTTGGGCCATTTGCAAACCTATAACCAGTGTGCTGTCTATCACAGGTCTGGTCACCTTGCATCAACGCGTTGCGACCTTGAGCTGTTGACTTTTCTGTGAACTTGTCATCGGGAGGAAAAAGTTTCGCGTTTTGATTAGAACCCACCTGTCCATGGTATTGGTAGCATCCATACCTCTCTCCAAAAGGCTAATCAGACAGGCAAATCTGCAGGAGCTCAGCAATTTCTCTATTCATTGAAACCCTAATCCGCGAATCATGCTTTGTTTTTCTGAACAGGAATAAGTAGGTCTTAACTGACTTCCACATGGAACAGTCTTCAGTTTAAGGAATAACAGTGTATTCTGTAGACACTTTCTCAGATGATGGACATAACCAGACAAGAAACCCTAAAAAAGTCATTTGTTCTTTTGACAATATTTTGGTGGAAATCAGTTGTCTTAAGTAATTTGAGTAACCAAACATTTTCAGTGACAATACTTTCAGTAATAATTCATCAGCCATATGATTACCTTGTTTAAAAGTTGTATAAAAAATTATATTTAAAGCCTTGCAAGAGTTAACAGATTATCAGATTTGATTGAATTATACAGAGTACTTTTTTTCTCTTTGGCATAATATGCCAAATTATTATTCCAAACCATGGACACTCAATATCAGTTTTTGTGTGGTGACACTGGTTTTACTTCAGGAAATATTTGTAAGAAAAAAAATGTCTTGGATAGACATGACATGATGGGTGAGTTAGGGTATGTTTTGCTTACTCTCTGCAAGCTGTCTATTCCTCATGACAAGCCCCATAAGCCGTGTATCATACTGGTCGCAATGGCAAACACTGTGCTCGTTACTCTGACGCTTGTTCTTCTCTGTCACTTGAGCAATCACAGCTACAGTCACATCCACACTGACAGCTTTCATGTGCAGTATCCATTTTAGTTTGCTATTCAGTGGATATGCAGTGAGATGTTTGAGATATGACTGATATGTTGGGGATTGTGTTGGTAGGAGTGAGTCCTTTGGGGTTTTCTCAGCAGTGTGGGTCCACAGATCCAGATGCAGACCATTAGTGGCCAGATTTGTGTAGCATGTATGATCCATGTGGACAGACTACATTAACATGAATGGTACAGTGTCATGATATCAGTCATGGTACAGCTGGAGGCATGAGATAACCAGCAGCATTAGTTCTGTACGGTGCATCGGACAAATTCCGATTTCACAGGTACAGCACCTTTTAAATTCCTGATGGAAAAAGAACATTTGGCCCAAAGACTTGCATGCCATTTCAAAGAGAGTGGGTGGAGCTTTTGTTTCGGCTACAATCTCATCTACGAAAACATATGGGCCCGGAACCTAATCAAGCATCTGCCACAATTATCAGTCAGAGTTAGGCGAGGAGACACATATAGAATCAAAGACTATGCATTTTTTCTTCTGGATGCTTACAACGAACCTGTAAAAGAGATTTAAATCTCATATGACAAACTGATTTTCCCAACCACAGCAAAGTTTCGAACAATATGCAGCACATATACAGAACATAAAGTGTGCTTATACAGACAGCCTACATTCTTTATACTGACAGAAAGATGGTTGCCTGATAGGGTTTATTGCCAACTGTGCCTGAGATAGGGACCACCAAAATAGTCATAAACCACATGAAGCTCTCAGCCCAAGACACAAGACCGTGGGGATCTAATGGAACGCTCCTCAGGTATCATGATGTTTTGTACCATTTTTACAACAAAGCGGGTAGAATACAAATAAACCAACCCGGTTCTACATTGTGTACGACAACACATGGTGTTACTGGGAAATGAGTCAGTATTTAAGCAATTAAGCTAACTGAGCAGGATGGAAAATGTGACAACTCATGCAACATCAGCAATGAGAGGCTATCATAGACTGTTTTTAATTCATGAACAAATACATTATAGTTAGCTAAGGCTAGGCAAGTTTATATGTACACCAGCCAACTACATCTTATGATCGTTAACTAGTTAGCTGATTAACTAATGTTCTAGTGGCAATTAGGAATTTAGCTTATGTCTTAAACACAGTTTATGTGAAGGAGGGAAAAAATGTACGAGACATGAGGATGTGCTTTCAAGGCCAATAAGCGCTTGAGTCAACCTGGATGCCCTGCCTTGGTGATAAAATCACAGCTTGGCTCCAAACGCATTGATTCAGGCACCCTACCCCAACGAAACGTTTACACACAGCAGTCCTCAAGGGAGATGTACAAAACACAAGCAACGTATTCACCTACTCAGTTAGGCTGGGAACCATGACACTAAAGCTAACAATGTACCTCACAAACGCTAGCTTCCAAGTTGACTCTAGCCTATTTTGGCCTTAAAGTGCAAGGGAACCTGTTTCTTCACTGTGACTCACGAAGGAAATCATTAGTGCGAGTACTGAAGAATACAAAGGGATCTAGTCGGGGAAGCTGAGGCAACTACAGGGAACCCTACTTCCCGCGGCTAAGCTAAAAGGTATAACTCCCTCTATTGATGCTCGAGTCTTCCGAATTATTTGTTTGCAACAGTTAGTCTCCTGACCTGCAGCATCCAAGAATCCAAGCAGAGAATCGTTTTTTATGAAGGTGTTTTAAGAGAATCAAACTACACCAAGCAAATGTTTTTGTAAAATACCAACCGTGTGAGCTAGATACAAGTGTGACATAACAAAGGAAAGCAAAGTGTCAAGGCCACTCCACAAGATGGCATTATTATGACAAAACTATTTGGGCTACATTTAGGAATCTGTGTGGCCTGTTTATAGGGATGCATATTAATTAATCAGTGAACTTGTCAAACCAAGGAAAATGGAAATTTAATAAAATGTCCTTTCTTAGGGTTATTTTGCTATCTCTCAAGTGTAGGACAATCCATTCACCAACTCGACTGTTTATTACTGTAGAATTATTTTGATTGATCTATTTTGCTCTTTACAAATGATTCCTAAAATGTAATTGTTTATGAAATAGAATTAAAAGCCAATATAATTGTTAATGTTGTAAATGTTATAGATGACTATTGTTGCTGGAAATGGCTGATTTTTTATGAAATATCTACATAGGTGTAAAGAGGCCCATTATCAGCAACTATCCATCCTGTATTCCAATGGCATGCTGTGTTTGCTAATCCAAGTTCATCATTTTAAAAGACTAATTGATCATTAGAAAACCCTTTTTTTTGATTGTTAGCACCGCTGAAACTGTTGTGCTGATTAAAGAAGCAATAAAACTGGCCTTCTTTAGATCAGATTCTGGTGCATCAGGAGTTGTGGGTTTGATTACAGACCCAAATGTTAACAAAGAGGTTTCTTCCAAAACCCGTCAGTCTATCCTTGTTCGGTGAAATGAAGGCTATTCCATGAAAGAAATAACCAAGAAACTGAAGATCTCGTACAACGATGTGTATTACTCCCTTCACAGAACAGCACAAACTGGCTCTAACCAGAATAGAAAGAGTGGGAGGCCCCGGTGAACAGTTGAGCAAGAGGACAAATACTTTAGTGTTCAGTTTGAGAAACAGACGCCTCACAGGTCCTCAACTGGCAGCTTCATTAAATGGTTAAAAAACAGTCTCAACATTAACAGTGAAGAGGTGACTCCGGGATGCTGGCCTTGTAGGCAGAGTTGCAAAGAAAAAGCCATATCTCAGACTGGCCAATAAAAAGAAAAGATTAAGATGGGCAAATGAACACAGACACTGGTCAGAGGAAGAACTCTAACTCTGTCTATGTGGCCAACATCCCAGAGGCGCCTTTTCAACAGATATTTCCAGATCTGTTGATAATGGAATGGGGCAGCAGTAGAAACACAATGTGGACTCGGGTAAGTACAAAATAATTACCAGATGCAGTGCCACACATACAGCAAGAGAGCCGTGATCAACAGTCTTACTCTCACGACGAGTGAACTCTCAGTAAAACTGTAAAACTGAGGTCAATAATCAAGAAAGGTCAAGTGGGCTTCCAGAAGATGAGATGCTTTACCGACAAAGACGAGAGCAGATATAACAGGTGTCAAAGCAAGCAGACAACACAGACGTCCGCAAGAAAAATATCCTGTAGAATGGTTCCATCAGTTTCGCAAAACCTACTTCTTTTTGACTCTCTTCAATTGACCCCGATCAGAGGATGTGACTTCCTGCAGGAATGACCCGTGGTGACTTTGATTCCCAGCTACAGCAGACCTGTTTGTTTCAACACTTATTTCAAAATGATTGATCTAATTGTGTTGAGACACATTTCACAGTTTGACAAATAACTTGTACCTGGAGAATGTGTCAGTCAACCATACTCAACTTCTCTAAAGTGCACTTAGTTACATCCTAATTTTGTTCCCGGACACTTCTACCTTAATGCACCAAAGGTCTGATTGAACAAAACGTCAAACTTCGTCCTCGTTAGCCAACAACAAAGTGAAGTGCAATTGGTTTCATCTCAACCCCTTCCGCCATCTGTCTTGTGCACTCAAGTATCAGTCGCTACATTGTGACATTGCTGCGGGCCAGATAAGTGTGACTCACAACATGTAGTAGCAGTCTTCATAAATACTGGCTGCTCTGACTAGGACAGAACAAGGATGTTAATGCTTCATTAAAACCTATTAATCATGCTAAAATACTGTCACTACAGTAGCTAGCTAATTAATGGAACATTGCACATAGTGTTGTAGGCTACTAGCTGGGTAGGTTCTCTTTTGTAATATGATGGCTGGCTCAGGCTAGGCAGCCCTTTTATTCACTAAAATCTAAAGATGAAAATGTTTACTTTTAATCTCCAGTGGAATGGATACCTTACCTCGTACATTATAAAATATATATATTTTTAAACAGGTATCTGTCTAATTATTAAAGGTAGAATTAGGCATTTCTGTCTGTAGTTAATTGACCCCAAAGGATGTTGTACAGTCGATAATGAATTTGAACGAAGGCATGCGCAATCAACATCTCTGACGTATGGATATATATGAGCTGAAAATCCAATAACTTGACCCTGTGTCTTTTGGATTCTCTTTTCCACCCAATGTCAGTGAAACTATTGCAAATGCATTTGATGAGTTGCCTTGTTCACACGTCATCTTCTGCCCTAGTTTGAATCATGAGTTATCCTTTAGTTGCAGGCCCATTTTCAGTACCATGTTAAACAACAAGCTAGCTACCTCTACGCATTAATCAATATAATGGCTCATCGTTACTGTGTCTTAAGCTGTAAAAGCCATTAACAGTTATTTTTATGTCCTTCTCAAAAAAAAAAACATTAGGGTTAGGTCTAAACTCATTTACCAAGCTTACAAGTTCTACCTGGCGGCGCAGATGCTGTTCTGTCCTTTCCCTGCCCTTGTCTTTGAATTTCTTCTGAACCTGGTTTCTAAATGTTGTCAGTAAAGTGAAGCAATAGTTCTCAAGCATTTATGATTACAGCAACTGCAGTGAAAAGACAATGTTTATGCTGCTTAGCTTTTACTTGTGGAGGTCAAGCACCTCTTTAGCAGGTTAAGCCCTTCTTTAGCATAAAGATTTTGATTAGATAGTTAGTCATGTACCATAACAGATAGAAACTAGCAGCATGGCAGCACCACACTCTCCTCCAAGCTGTTCTGGTAACCATGTGGGAGATGGGGATTTACCTGTATTAAGATGCATTCCCATTCAATTTTGGACTTGTTATAAAGGTAATTTCCTTAGTAAAATGTCAGCAAATGAGAAAAGCCCAAACTGGTTATTTAATACAAAACCCAAGGCTATGACAAAAAAAATAGGTCTCTTGGGTCAAAATAGCTGGTTTGAGGGTTAAGAAATTGCAAGAATAGTGATCTATCAAATTAAAGTTTTGGAGAAAACCAGCTGTGATTTCTATAGCATAAAATGTTTACTCATAACTGATAAAATCTCTCTCTTTCTCTCTCTCTACGTGAATCCAAATGATCTACAATGTCCCCCTCTGGGCAGACACCAACAAAGGGAAATGTGTTCTAGCCTACTTTGGAGACTTTCAGTGTCTTGCCACTGAGCTTAAGTCAAAGTGCACAGAGGCTTCAGAGACAGACGCACAAAGCGTATAAACAACCAATTACAGAAGCTTCAGAGAGCAAGAGAGCAAGAGAGAGACACAATAAAACATTAATTGGGGGTGGCTAAGTTATGTAAGTGGCAGTGGTATTGTTTTCATATGCCTACTCATTGTTTGCAATCAAAATAGAGGGTTGGAAGGATGCAAGGATGACTCTGTTGTAAAGAAAACCCACCACTCTCACTAACTCAAAGTCACTCCAGCATCAAGGTGCTCTCTTTCTCCTTCAAAATGTCAACCCACCGTGCTCTGACGTTTACTTGTTACCTCAGTAAAGATGATGCAGTATATATCGTACAGGAAGCTGCGTGCCTAAATTCATCTATAGCAGAATGGCTGTGGACAAAGGAAGCGACTGAAAGGGTGAACTGCGTAGCCAAGTTTGCTCTATTTTTGACTGTATAACATCCCAGTACTGTATAACATCCCACACAAGTAAAAATATAACGTAGAGAACACAGGATTGGAAAATGGGCATCATTATGAAATTGAGGTTAGTTAAGAGAAGAATCTGTATGCACTCGAAGCAGACTATTGAAATAGTTGGTAAAAGGCGTGATGTAATTTAAGCTAGCTTTTGTGGTCTATGAGATTTTAATATTAGCCGTCTTAGTCAATGGCGGTTGTTTTCTTCAAAACAAAAGATATTAAAGGCCAACCTAATGTCCTCAGAGTACGAAGTGAGGGGTTTCCGTTCATAAAATTTGAGTGAATTAATAATGAATGAATGAATTAATAGTCCATTTGGTCAAGACAAACTAGGAATATTACAGACAACGGAAGTCACTCAAACAAAATTACAAAAATTCATGTGCCCTGAGCCATGAAATGAGCCAGCAACAGATGCTGTTGCTTTGTCCTTTTTTATTAGTCTTACATGGCATAAATGAACTTAAGTCTGATTGGAAGAGGTAATTGAATGAATAGGTTTTATACTCTGTATTCATGAAATATTACATGAGCAGATTAGTCTGTTTTCTTACAAAGAATGAGGGCTGCATTTAACAGATCATTGCAGTACATCATCACAGTGCACCATATTGGTCACAGACACTGGCAGCATCTGACTCCATCTATTGTTCTTTCTTCAGGGATATTTTGTCTCCAGTTGAAATTGTTATATTATGTGTTGTTTTCTGATGGGCGTTGGGAATGATTAGAGAAAACTGATTTGATTTACTATCTATGAGACACTGTCATCGGTTGGAAACCCAATCTGATAATTGTACATGGTTTAGCTGTCTAGGGAAAGCAATTATTGGTCCTCTGGAAATCACTGAATAGGATCTGAAATGTACAATTTGAAGTATTCTTTGTTGTGAGTTGTCTAGTGAGAGTTGATATTATGGTTTATAGTATTAGATGGCATATTACAGAATTACCGGAACTACATAAAAGTGTAAGCTGTTCAATTGTATCGCAGATTCAATAAATTGTAAAAGGAATCCTATTTCCATGTTTTTTTGTTTTGTTTTTTATTGTCAGCATTCCGTGCTCAGTCCCACCAAAATGCATTCATAGCCTCCCAAAAAATCTCCCACCAGCTTCCAATGCACCACTTGAATAAATAAATGAAATCCTCAGGCTTGCATAAACACTTCTGTCATGCTTTCCGTCGGGACACCTCTGTGCTCTTCTGCTATTGTTGATAGCCCAAGCAGCAATGAGTCATGACAATTAAACAAAGTGTGCAGACCCTGGGGGGTAAGATTCTCCCTCATGGTTGCCACAAACTGCAAGAGCTTTAAGTCTCTTCGACACAAAAGCTGAAGTGTCTAATGTGTCTCAGTGGGGTTTGCTTCTCTTGTTTGCGTATTGCCTTGTTAGAGATAATTAGGAAGGAGGACAAGTGCAGTTGTATCATCAAGTCTTCATGACAGGATGCCCTCCGTAAGTATTGTGACTGTGAATAATTGTTTGTTCTCGGCTCTGTAGTCCAAAAGATTGGATTTGAAATTAAAAGGGTTTAAAGTAACAATTCTCTGCATTTTATTTGTATATAGAGTGTAATTCATGCCATTTAGTAGATGCTATTATGCATACGGGTGTCCCCACCGGGAATCAAATCCACAATACCAGTGTTGCCACGGTTTAACAACTAAACCACACAGGACCAAAACTGCAGTTGAGTCATCAGTGCTAATTTGACACGCGGGAATGTGTGAACTGTACTCCTCAACCTCAACTGAATTATTAGCTTTTCACATGGCACTCCCTGGTAAGATGCTTAAGGAGGACGGTCACCTGTGCTACAAAGTCCTGGGTTAGCGCCTTAGCCTGAGCTGAACCAGGAGGAAGTGACCAAGTCGCCAAACAAGCGGTGGTACCTCCCTAAAAGACGGGTCGTGGTCGATATTGTTGCTCCGCTGTTTTGCTTATGTTACATCAAGTGGACTTGTTACAGTTTCTATAGCATAGCATTCAATTACCTGAGCTGTCGAAACGGAGCGCCTAGGCTCACAGATGCCTGGAATTGATAGCTGTTTTTCTACCATTCACGTGGACCGTATAAGACACTGAAAACTGAGGCAGCATTGGTTTCTACCCACATCCTTGCAGAGATCAGTAATTGTACCCTGTTAAACCCACCCAACTAGTGGCAACTGAGCTGCCACCGATTTAAGGAGATGAATCCTTAACTTTGCTAGAGTATTGAAACACATTATAATGAGGTTTTTTGAAACATTACATGGTGGGTGTTGTAGTGAAGCAATAAGGCACAAGAAGGGGTGCTCTATCAGGAATACAGTCACAGATAAATGGTGTTGTCAGGCCCGAAGTTACTGGCTTGCTATCAATACGGCTTAGTTATCATCCTTGACTTATTCTGTTTCAGTCTATGGAACACACACAAAACAGGCTGGTAATTTTTTTTATCCACCTCACCCCTGGACCACTCTGGCCACCTCTTTTACAGCTTCTCCGATGGGCTTTGACACATGGCAGGTGTGAAGGGTTGGACCCAGCCCTTCCATCTGCCTCTGAAATGTTGCACGTCTCTGCTATGCTTGACTGGCACATTCACTTCTTATTCTGGCATATTTCGGGCCCTCTCCCGGCACATGCTTTCCAGGGTACTGAACATCCGCGGCCAGTAAGCATTTGCTTGGTAGGGGCGAGACACTGACAGGACAAATTAAATTGCTTTGACCTTGTGCTTGGGATTACTGTCCTGTTGAGAAGTGAATGTCCACCAAAGCTAAAGGTTTTTTTTTTTAGAAGTGTTCTCTTGCAATAGTTCCCTCCATCCATTCTTCATTCAATTATTTACAAGAGGCACAGTCACTGCTGATGAGAAGCACCCCCACGGCCTGATGCTGCCATCCTTGTACTTCGCTCTAGTGATGGGGTTTGTTTAGTCGGCAGCGGTAGGTTTGGGCCATACATAGTGCTTTTAGTTTTGGCTAAAATGGGCTCACCTGATCATAAAAACGTTTTCTCACATTACAGCTCTGTCACTCTCATGCTTTCAGATGGTACTTTTTGAGTAACGGCATCTTTCTTGTCACCTTTCAATACAAACTAGTTTCTGATTTTTGGCCTCTCTGTGGGATTGTCTTTTCTTGGCAGTGCCTGGGTGGTGTGATGCAGGTTCCACTTCCTGATTATTGATCCAACTGTGCTACTGCGATATTTAAACATTTATTTTGTACTCCTTTTGTTATCCATAGACTTGTATTACTTTATATCTAACTTCTGTAGAAGGCTGTTTGATTATCACTTTCCTTCACATTTGACTGACAAATGATCCTTCAAGTGTTTTTCTTTTATCCAGAAAATATTACAGTAACTTTAATCGCTCACGGGTGGAGGCCAATGTTGAGGTAATTGTATACACTTAAGGGCAGTTTCTTTTATCTTTGTAAACTGGGAGCTTCCACAGCACAGGGGTCGAATAATGCGTTAATACATATTTCAGGTTTATTTTACATTACCCAATATTAAACCAATGTCACTATACAATAATTAATTTGAGTGTTTAAAAGTGTTTAAAAAATTACAACAAACAAACAGACTAATTGTCTGTGTAACTGTTGAAATTCAGTTATGTAAGATAATTGGTCAGAGGTTTTAATATTTTTGCTTCTATAATAAAATACGAAAAAATATTTTTAACAATCACTTTAATACATTTGTCTATAAATACATATTATTCTATCCCCAATGTGCTGTACCCTTATTGTGAATACGTTTTGTTTTTTATGTTTAGTTAATAAAAAAATAAAAAAACATTTGCTTAAAACTTCTTAAACATTAACTAGGAAAAAGGTATAGTTGTTGTATTCTAATGTAGTTCATTTAAGAACTGATACCGTCAGATGTACAGTACTCTTGTAGGCCTACGCAACCCCACAGTCACAATTGGTACAAACGAGTGACAAACCAGCACACTCACCAGAGTTGAACATAGAAATTGTGACAATGACGCCGCTCTAAAGTACACTTTTTCCACAATGAAACCTATCTGAAAAGATAAGCACCCCTTTCATTTGTCGCTTTGTTCTGATTTCAAATGACCTCGGATGTTACGGTGAATACCTTCAACGCCTCGGGGCTTGCCCACTGAACACTGTTACTTCCCAATGAAATCCTCTGGCTTAGTGTGCAGACAAAAATTACAAGGGCATTACATTTGAACAAGGCTCTAGTCAAAAGTAGTGAAGTAGGTAGGGTGCCATTTGTGGGGTGTGATAGAAAATATTAAATCGTCGCCGGCATTCCTCCTCGAGAGACGCTCGGTTTCCAATTATAAAGAAATATGGACAGGAGACGCAAGCGTCAGCCCCCACCTACTCTTTCGCAAATTTATTTTTAATTAATCTCTGGCAGAAATCGTCAGCTCTGCGACACGCGACACACATCGCAGGCCCCTGAAGTATATCCAATTTTCTGTCTCAATAGGCATTAAATTAGCAAGAACATTTCCACAGTCGTCACCCCTGCGCGCATAACAAATGGAATACATTTGCCGACGTGACATAATGGAGCGCTAACAAATGGCTTGCTGTTGTGGACTTAGGAAGAGCGACGGAGCAGGTGAATCTCTACTACCTTGGGTGCTCTGCTAAGGAGCTCGAAATGTGCAGAAAGGCAGATTTAGCAGATTTGATGTGGAATGGAAAAGTAAGGGGATTTTTTTTTGCTCTCTGGATAACACTGAATATCAGTAGATTTCTTCCAGTGCAGTGACATATTTATTTTTACAATACATCAAGGGATTCTTTTTGAGCTAGTGCACGCATGTTCTGAATTTACAGCCTGGTGTACTTCATCTCTTCTCAACAATATCCTGCCTGACTGTCTTGCTTATATGACAGTAGTTACTTTCACTTAATTGATATTTTTTTTAGGTTTTTGCAGTACAAGTATATTGTCTTATAAACATTTTGATTATCTCTGAAAAAAACATAATACTTGCTGTCTCAAGTAATTTGTTTGCTTTGGTGTTAAACTGTATGAAAATTAATATTGGCAGATGCAAGTAGGCAATGTGATGCATTTAAAATACCATTAGGAACATTTTGAAGGCTTTTTTTATTATTCATTCATCACTGATTGATAGTTGAATTGATTTTGTTGTCAATCCACTGGGAACACCAGAGTGGGCTCTCTAAACATAAAGGATCTATGGATATCTGGTAGGGGTGGCGTCCCAAATGACACCCTATTTCCATGGGCTCTGGACAAAAGTAGTGCACTACAGGGAATAGAAACATGGTAGAATGTGCTTGGTACAGTATTCTCCAGTAGTATCTCCCAAGCTTGTACTTGGCTTTGCCGACCAGCCCACTTGGCTTCACTAGCCTCCCACTGGAAACAACAGGCTTGTTTTAGTTACGAAAATATTTGCTTGCGCTCCACAGCCCTTGTGTTGCAAGTGACAAATACACGGGTTGGAATGCACAAAATGTCTGTCTGTCTGCATATTCCAGGTCACTGTCTGTCTGTATATTCCAGGTCAGATACTCCCCCAAGCCGTGTCCAAACTTTAGATTCACTCTCATTTTTTCTCCGATCCCTTTGTTCGTGCTGTTTACAGGCTTTAGAAGGTGTGTGTGTGTGTCTATGTGTGAGGGGAAACCTAATGAAGGACTGAAGACTAAAGCTTGTGTGAGGGTAACAATAGATTACAGATGTGACGTAGTCCACCTGAGTAGTTTGCTGTAGTAGCTTGTGAGGAATGCAAGAGCAACGAGTAGGCCCTAGTAGGACTTCGCTCCACATGCTGTAGGCAGTGACATAGTAGTTGTGGCAACTTGGAGCAGAATGTACTTACCAGTTGTAATGTAATAAGGTAGTTCCTCTGACTGTCATCATAATTATTCAGTCATATTCTTTCTAGTTATCGATTTATATTAATTTAACTGCAGCCATTGGAGAAAGTGTGGTCAGAACCAAATTGTTTCCCCCGAAACCACTACCTCAACAGCACCCATTTAATTTGTTGCTGTTGCCCCAGACAAACATTCTCGATTCTACTCAGCTTCAGGATTTTTCTTGAAAGGTTGAATCAAGTGATCTGGGGCTACAAATTAAACAATATTGTGATCTTGGAGGTGCTGGAGAACTGTGGGAACCACTGAGTTTGTTGGTCCTGGTCTTTATTGGCTTCTAGTATGGTGTATTCTCACAACATTAGTCATTTTATAGGCCTTTATTATGTTTTTGGTTTCTTTGTTCATTTTGATCATGTTTCAGAAAACACTGAATAAAGGCATGATTGGCTAATAATGCTAATAATGCTGCTATTCTTTTAATCAGTGTCTTTGAATGATTTTGGATCCTATGGGGTATAAAAGCATGACTCAGTACACTTTAGTCTAACCATCCTCCATTACCAAACTATTCTCCTCGCCCTGTCTCCTACATTTTAATTGGCTAAGACTGCTTCAACATTCCAACCCAGTTGGTTCCTAGCAAATCCTGGAGCTAAAGAATCATTCCCTGCTAACTACTGAGACTGTCTTCAATAATTTGCTTCATAATGAGCCTTCCTTCAGTTTATTTATGCCTTCTCTTTTTCTCTAATTCCTTCCTCATCTCCATGTTTGCCCAGATGTCAGTGGGTAACTTCTCATGGGCAACTCGATAGCTTTGAGAAGCTTCTCCCTCAAGACTAATGACAGTTAAAAAGCAATCAGGTGATAGCAGCGGTCTCAGCAGCATATCTCTGTTTTTTATTGCTAACGCCAGGTCATGGTTCTGGCACCGTTTAAATGATTGCTAGGTAAATCACCTGAAGTGCCTCCGTATTGGAAAGTAGCAGATTTAAGGTGCTGGTGGAAGCGCTAAGTGGACAGTAACCCAATATTCAAGGGGGCTTTCAAGATGGCCCTGCTCCGGTCATTTATCAGTGTGTCTGTCTTGTGTATGTGTATGTCACATTCTGTGATGTTCCTTCTCCGGGTGAAACAAATTACATATTTTATGTAGTCTAGGCCATGTGGTGGATTCTGCTTACTGTTGAAATAGGCCTACGCTCAAAGCATTCAACTGTGATGCAGAACCACTTGTGCTACAGTGCAGGGCTTGCATGTTTAAAAAATATATTATTTTTTACTTCATATCTACAGTTAAGTTTTCAGACACCGTAACAAAACTTTTGTTACTGTATATGTACATTTTCGTTTTTACACGTCATTGTTTTGAGCAAACTCTATATCCTTTTTACAACATGATGTGAAATGTTGTCTTTATGACAGCCATATAACGCATTATAACACTTGTCATAAGTAATTTGAAAGAGTTATGGGTAACAGTAAGTTCAAAGTTTTATTTATCAAATACACCAAATAACAGCGTCATCCTGCACAATGAAATTCTTGTGACATGGCACACGACATCTACGTAGTAATAATTAAGAAAAATATAAAGTAAAAATTTAGCAAAAATATAGCAATAATATACATAACAATGTACACTAGCAGCAGTGCTGAATATTATAGGTGCAATATGAGTGTAATATGTTATGTTATTACTCTATTTCTAATGGGTGTGATGGTTGACGTTTCATCCTGTGTCAACCATTAATAACAACTGCCGCTTCACTGTCTACATTTGAACTTATGTTATTACATGATAGTTAAGATTCAACAAGGTAACACTATTTTGAGAGTCCCCAAAGAGTGTCGGTTGATGCTCTACCCATTATTTAGGGACTAGAAGTAACATTTTAACTAACAATCTACTAACCATAACTTTACCCTAACCTTACACATCATTGTAACCCTCAACATAACCTTAATGCTTAGTGTAAACCTTTTTCTAAACCTAACCTTATCAAGCTGTTGCCTATCAACAGATAGTACTACTATCAACAAGCGTTCAACAAACTATCAATATAATATCTACAGCTGGGAATTGGGACTGTAAAAATAAAGTGTAACCATTCACGGCATCCACCTAGATTACTCGTGATACAGAAAAGTCAGTCAGTCAGTCAAGTCAAGTCAATTGTTTGTCCGTTCCATTCATTATATTTCATTATATTAATATAATATATTTTTATCTGATAGGCAAAATCTGGGTAGATAACTTTTGAAATCCAGCCTCAGGCCACAGTAACAATAACCGATTTTGATTTAATTTTTTGGACTCCAAGTCAGGTACATACATTAATGTTAATAACATTACATCGATCTCCAATGTCTATCTCTTGGGTACCAGATTTAATGCCACAACCACAGACCTTAAGGTGTATTCTTACTTTGCGCACACACAGGCACAAACACATGCTGTCAGATCCCAATTCATTCAGTTTTCCTTCACTTCAGTTGTATACATTTGATTATAGCAGAGAGCATGATATAATGAGAACCAATTCCCATTTTCAAAGATAACCTGAACCAAGGCATTCAGATGCAAGGCAAGACGCTACACAAAATAACATAAGCAATTTAAGATGTAAACAATATGTATAAATACAAGTAGACAAATAAACATTTAATTTAAATAAATACAGTGGGACAGATGTACAAATTTTATAGTTAACTGATCCACTCCAACAAAAGTTGCCAACAATACAGACAGTACTGTATATAATTAAGATATTTTATGTATGGTCCAGGGGTAGTTCCTACTATACAAAACCAAGTTTATAGTTGTGGGTAAATATAGAGAGTAAGTGCCACTATGCTTGTGAGCTACATCAATATATTATTTTGTGTATGTGGAAATGTACATGGTCCTCCATATGTTTTATGCTCTGATTAGTTTACTAACTTCATTTTAACAGTGTCTGTAGAGTCTGACCTTGATTATATCCGGTGGTGAGAAGGAATCAACAACAGGGCTCCAGCTGAGATATCTTACGTTGTCTCTGAGGACAAAGAGTCACATGAGACTATTTGGATGTATTTATGTACAATTTACCAATGTCCTCTTATTTTCTCTTTTAAAGAAAAATGTACAGACAATCCTCCACTTCATTGCCCAGTCATCATGAAATGGTTTCATAGCAGGGCTACCTGCTGTCAAAGCATCTGTGTCTGGTTCCTCTCACACAGACCAAACCGTTCACCAAATGTTTTTAGAAATGTTCATACTTGCATTTTGTCTCTGTTGTTCAATCAGTTAAGCAAGTCTCAGAAGTATTGCTCTCCTTTGCCGTTAGTTAGCTATGTGTACAAATCTAACATATGGAATTGTTGTAAGACAGAGATACCATGGCAAGTTGTAGGTGCCCCCCACACCATGTTTTTATTTTTAAATAATAAATTACTGTGAAATAAACATACTGTGACGGTGCATAGAAATGATTCAAAAACAAATGTAGCATGAGATATTTGTTTTTAGAAAGTATTTTTTTCTAGCATTAATGGGCTTCTATAGACAATTACAGTATCTCACAAAAGTGAGTACACCCCTCACATTTTTGCAAATATTTGAGTATATCTTTTCATGTGACAACACTGAAGAAATGACACTTTGCTACAATGTAAAGTAGTGAGTGTACAGCTTGTATAACAGTGTAAATTTGCTGTCCCCTCAAAATAACACAACACACAGCCATTAATGTCTAAACCGCTGGCAACAAAAGTGAGTACACCCCTAAGTGAAAATGACCAAATTGGGCCCAAAGTGTCAATATTTTGTGTGGCCACCATTATTTTCCAGCACTGCCTTAACCCTCTTGGGAATGGAGTTCACCAGAGCTTCACAGGTTGCCACTGGAGTCCTCTTCCACTCCTCCATGACGACATCACGGAGCTGGTGGATGTTAGAGACCTTGCGCTCCTCCACCTTCCGTTTGAGGATGCCCCACAGATGCTCAATGGGGTTTAGGTCTGGAGACAGGCTTGGCCAGTCCATCACCTTTACCCTCAGCTTCTTTAGCAAGGCAGTGGTCGTCTTGGAGATGTGTTTGGGGTTGTTATCATGTTGGAATACTGCCCTGCGGCCTAGTCTCCGAAGGGAGGGGATAATGCTCTGCTTCAGTATGTCACAGTACATGTTGGCATTCATGGTTCCCTCAATGAACTGTAGCTCCCCAGTACTGGCAGCACTCATGCAGCCCCAGACCATGACACTCCCACCACCATGCTTGACTGTAGGCAAGACACATTTGTCTTTGTACTCCTCACCTGGTTGCCGCTACACACGCTTGACACCATCTGAACCAAATACATTTATCTTGGTCTCATCAGACCACAGGACATGGTTCCAGTAATCCATGTCCTTAGTCTATTTGTCTTCAGGAAACTGTTTGCGGGCTTTCTTGTGCATCATCTTTAGAAGAGGCTTCCTTCTGGGACGACAGCCATGCAGACCAATTTGATGCAGTGTGCGGCGTATGGTCTGAGCACTGACAGGCTGACCCCCCACCCCTTCAACCTCTGCAGCAATGCTGGCAGCACTCATACGTCTATTTCCCAAAGATAACCTCTGGATATGACGCTGAGCACGTGCACTCAACTTCTTTGGTTGACCATGGCGAGGCCTGTTCTGAGTGGAACCTGTCCTGTTAAACCGCTGTATGGTCTTGGCCACCGTGCTGCAGCTCAGTTTCAGGGTCTTGGCAATCTTCTTATAGCCTAGGCCATCTTTATGTATAGCAACAATTCTTCTTTTCAGATCCTCAGAGTGTTCTTTGCTATGAGGTGCCATGCTGAACTTCCAGTGACCAGTATGAGGGAGTGTGAGAGCGATAACACCAAATTAAACACACCTCCTCCCCATTCACACCTGAGACCTTGTAAAACTAACGAGTCACATGACACCGGGGAGAGAAAATGGCTAATTGGGCCCAATTTGGACATTTTCACTTAGGGGTGTACTCACTTTTGTTGCCAGCGGTTTAGACATTAAGGGCTGTGTGTTGAGTTATTTTGAGGGGACAGCAAATTTACACTGTTACACAAAGTGTACACTCACTAATTTACATTGTAGCAAAGTGTCATTTCTTCAGTGTTGTCACATGAAAAGATATAATCAAATATTTGCAAATATATGAGGGGTGTACTCACTTTTGTGAGATACTGTATATGAATATTTAAAGCGTGGGTAAAATATTCATATAATTGTTTATAGAAGGCTACATATTATAACATTAAATTAAAAGTGTTTATTGTACTTACATGTAGATTTTTTGCTAAGTAGGTGTGACTCTACTGAGTCTTAAGAATGTATTTATTAGTTTGTTCCTCTAAATCTTTGGTTCTAGCGCTTTTCTGACAAAACATCTGACAAAACAGCAGCCAGGGGTTCTGAAATAATCTGTGTGTAAAAAAATCAGTGTTTTCACAAGTATTTTGCTTCAGAAAATGTAACTAAATAATTTGCCGCCTAAACGTTTGGGGTACTACAGATGTTTTTGTGACATCTTTTCTGGAACCTTCGACTTTACAACATTGCAAGCACTCAATTCTCTGCAATGCATGAATGGTGACAGTTGTTCCAATGACAGGTCTTAGGTGGTGGTGAGGAGGAGGAGGGTTTTTCTTTTTTCTATAACACAGAAAGAGAACACATGGATGTTGGGAAAATAAAAATTCCAATATTCTGATTGGACTTGTCGTCCTCAGAGACAAAGAAAAACAGCTCAGAGGATAAGTTCTCGCTGAAGCCCCGTTGTGCTCTCTCGCCACCGGATTTAAGCAAGGTCAGACCCTACACTCAGTGTAACAATGAAGTTAGTGAACTATTGAGAGCAGTTTAATGAATCATTGTCTAGCTGGGTGTCGCTTTCCCTCTCCAACAGGAGCAACACAGTCTTGGCCCAGACAGATGGTGATCGATCCTCTGTTAGGAGAAAATGACTCTGGTAATTTCTGCTAACACACAAACAAAGTTATAAGAACATGTAATGTGCTGTGTCATTGCACTGAGTATACAAAGTTACTTGGGGGATTTGGATACCTCCCTTCTTGACTAGTGACAGTTGACAATACATTTCAGGGCCAGTTATTGTATACCGCTTAGAATGGATGCCTGCTGATGTATCTGTTTGAATATTGGAATGAATATTGGAACAGTCTCCTCTGTTCTCTGTCTGATTATGGCCAACGTAACAAGACATTAAATTAATTAAAACCTAATAATACCTTGTGCATGTGTTCCTGCCTATGTGTCTGCACATAAAGTATTAACAGTAGTGTCATATCTATTCATACTACAAAAGTTTAATGTTATAAATATAAGTTGCCACCGGTTACTCTTCTGAGGTAACGCACCTCTTCTACCTTCCATGGATCACTGAATGTGAGTATATTGCATTGCCCAAGTGTCATATACAAGTTTCAAGTTCAGGTGTCAAAAGACGTTTCCATCCCCATCTGCAGTGTATGATATTACCAACTAGCTAGATAGGTTAACTAACTAACTCTACCTCTTCTGACACAAATGGCTTCCTTAGCTTAATTCAAATGCTTTTAAACTACATATGTTAAATTACATATGAAGTTTTTCTTGACTGACTGGTCAATGTTATCTAGCTTAGCTGTTGTTTGCTCACCTAGTTGACATTTGCTAGATAGATGTTTGGGGAAATTATGGTATTTTTCATGACTGTCAAATTTCTAAAATACCATTTGCACAAAGCACCGTAGTTAAAAACCCTAAGGCAGGGGTGTCCAAACAGTTCCATGGAGGGCCGAGTGTCTGCAGGTTTTCGCTCTCACCTTGTACTTGATTGACTAATTAGGTTAGTAATTGGTTAGTTTCTACCCTCACCTGGTTGTTTAGGTGTGAACTGGGAACCAATTTATAGGAAAAACCCAAAACCCGCAGACATACGGACCTCTGTGGAACTGTTTGGACACCCCTGCCCTAAGGGTAAGACCAAGCCTTAATATGTGTGGGTGTGGAAGAGTTCTCTTTTATTTTCAACCACAATCCATCAATGTGAAAATATTTTTGGTTCCATATTGTATAACCTTTTTCCGCATTGTTACAGTTTATATTTTTCCGCACCAATTTTATAGGAAACACCATCATACGTATGTTACTTCATATTAGTTAGCGTTACATATTTGTTCAAGTGGATGGAAAAGGGTAAAGATCTGGATAATGTACGGAACTGTGTGTGTGTGTGTCTGTGTGGATCTTTTTTGTTAACATCATCCCTACCTACATACATGAACCTACACAACCTGTACCATCTGACAACGATTTTGTCCTGGTAATCCCTTTAAATAGTGATCACAGGTGTCATTTTTCATTTTGTTAATGTTATTGATATCACTGTTCATAATATTCCTTGTTTTACTATTTTATATCTTCAGTTTTCTATTTAATTACTCTGATCTGCATTTTGCCTTTAAGCATGTCGATGATAATCTACACCCATTGTTAACAAAGCATGGGACACAGTTTATTGGATTTGTAGTAAATAACTGTAGAAATCTCTCTTATAGAAATCTATCTACGTATAAAGGTATGAACACTGATCCCTGGCTCTGAGAGATTCAGTATTCCTATGACAGGTGAATCCAAGTTAGTTTTTTTAAGGTATGTGCTTCCCCTCTTCTGTGACATAAAAGAATGAGCACCTTTATATGGGGTAACAGTGAACTCTGGTGGTGAATGCGTGATAAAACAAATTTGATTAGGATGGATATGAAGCTTACTGTAGCCTGGAACAAGATGAATAGCAAACAACAAAACTCAAAAATCAAGATTTTTCTAGGATTTAAGACAGGGTATAATCAAAAACAGATATTTTTACCATTCAGATTTTCTTCCTCAACAGTATCTTAGACTTGGACTTCACCAATAGGAGTTATATCTTAACCCGAACCTCGGTTAAGATATAATTTGAAAAGTCACAAAAATCTAAAAACCTGTCCAATCTGCCACTTCAGGCAGGCTAAAATAAATGCTCAGAATATCTGAATATCTCAAATAGTATGAACCCAGGTCAGGTTATCAATTTCCCTTCCCCTCAAGGTTCCAGACTGCTGTGCCATCTGGATTGTAATGATCATATTGAAGTACTATGAAATGCCAACCTAAACTATGATTATCAGGGGGAGGCTTTGTTTGTGTAACTTGTGATCACAAAATGTGATTAGCATCACTGGACCACATTGTGAGATGTAGTGGTTGCCCAGTAACACAGTAAGTTGCTGTTTTCTGCCTATTCCCTGCCTACTCTCACATCTACCCTCCAAGCCTACATGTTTTCCATTTGTGCTTTCAGATATTGTGTGAAGTGTCATTGGTAGAAAAATGGTTGGTATATTGAAGATCTTTTCAAAAAAGAAACATTTCAGGAATTACTAGAATTCATGTTTAGCTGAAGAAAATAACCTGTTTAAGATTGTCATTACGCATGACTTTGAGCTTAGCATAACATGCTAATGAGGGTTTATGACCATTACTAAAACTTGACATACGTATCCTCCATAAATCTGTTAAGAGGCATACCACATTAAAACCTCCAGTTAATTATCCAAGAACCAACGGGAAAAGAGTATCACAT
This sequence comes from Esox masquinongy, assembly GCA_016801175.1. NCBI lineage: Eukaryota > Metazoa > Chordata > Actinopteri > Esociformes > Esocidae > Esox > Esox masquinongy. The sequence continues at coordinate 23,665 of JACXGI010004938.1, forward strand.
CAGTGTGACCTCACGGTGAAATGCTGGAGAAAACTTTCAAATATCTTTACGTTTAAGCAAAAGAACCGCAACAATGTGTTCAAACTATTTATCCGCATGAGTTCATGGGCAGTTCACTTGGACAGCCGCGTCTTCGAACCGCAGCAGAACTCCAGTATTATACAATGGGGTATAATGTGCAGGAGGCGTCTACCCCATGGGTCATAGGGCTCGGTCATCCCATCAGTAGAGGCATGCTGTAAGCCAGTCCCACCAAATCACAAGGGCATTCCTGTTTGTACATTCATGACATAAGAATGCAACCCTTTGGCGAAATACAAAAACCCAGAAGGCTCTTCCTTCAAAGTGAAATAGCCCACACAATGAATATTGTAGGCTTATGAAATCATGTTTATGCTGTCCTAGCCATAAGCTATTCTTTTTATTTAAAAATGTGCTAGGGACATTCATTGCTTGGTTTTGGCTTGGATGTTTGATGTGTGGTTTGTATGTAATTTGAAGCTGTGTGTTATTTCATGAAAACACACCAGTACCTATAGGCATATATTTTACTTGTATGCACTGACGCAAAGTCAGGGAGAGGGGTTCCCTCTCGTAAACGTTTCTTTCAAATATTTGTTTGTTTAGGGGTCTTTCAGCTCACAAGCACATTCAAAGGCTGAGGTTCCATGTAAACTTCTGAATTAGTAGGAAGTAACGTGAAGTGAGAATTTGGAAGAATAATTTTCTTAATCACACTACTGGGATGTGAAAGAAAAAAGGAGTATCAGGAGGAGAGAAAAGAAGTGGCACCATCCCTGAGGTAGTCATATGAACAGTGGTAATGACTCCCACTGTGCCTTTTTGACCAAGGGCAAGGATTACCATTAAGCTGCAGTCACATCTTCTCACATGATCCAAAAAGGCAGCCCACACTTCTCATATGTAGACATAATAGTAGTAAAAAGGGGGACAATAAGGGAGACTGCCTGGTCACGGGATGTGCACATGGATGCATATGTGGTTTGGGTTTTACAGAGCTGTCGTCCAGAGAAAAAGATAACAGAAATAAAGATATAACAGAAAATTAGTACATCCCTTCTGTCATCACACAGAATGACTACAGTTAGAATCAGGTGCAGCTAAACAGGTGCAAATGATTAGAAAATCATTAGAGTAACTTGGGAGGGTCCAGCCTTCCATAAAGATTAGAAACTTTGTCTAGTTTGATTTTAACCGTATGCTGTGGGGGGGGGGGGGCTGGAAGCGGGCCATGCATGCAAGAAGGCCCTCAAACATGACAGGAGTACTATGAAGAAGAGTGGGCAAAAATGCCTCCTAGTTGATGTAATGAACTATTAGACAGCTACAAAAAATGGCTACTTGTCAATTATATTTTCCTATGATTGACAGTCAAAATACTTATTACTTATAACCATTTTATACATGAATATATTAGGGTGTGCCTTCATTTACAATAGTTATGAGCCAAAAACACCCTGAGAGGCAGGATTACAGGTTATAATTAAATCTCAATTCAAAACAGATTCAGGAATTAGTATAAAATGTAAATGATTTTAAAAAAATAAATCTATGTTTCACATTTTCCCAAAATAAGATTTGTGTTCTCACATCGCCAAAGGAATGTATGTTCATATGTATTTCTTGAGAATGGGATTAAATCTTGTGTAATCCTCTGACCTAATTAAGAAACTTTACACTGGCTGGTATAATGGCCCCAACAATGTGAAATGCATGTGACTGGTCTATATTTTTTCCCTTCCAGTAGGTCTGCTGAAGCCAGATAACTAAGAACAAATGGCAGGTAATTTCTTGTAGGCGCACATGAAGGTATATACTGTACGTAAGGTATGAATATACTGAGGCAATGCTGGCAAGGGCATTGTGAAAGATTCTGTTTTTCTTTTAAGATATCATCCAATTCACCCAGTGTAAAGTATGCCAGATACATTCTTAATGTCCTTTTCCCTTGGAACACATTGTACATATAACTCAGATATGATAATGATTTACGTAAATTGAGGATTTAATTAATTTATCCCCCCCTTGGCAATTATTTAAACTTCAATTAGATGGTGATACATTTCATGTTATTTTTTAGGCCTATGCAGATTCTTTTGGGTTAACTCACCTGTTTTCCCTGGCAAACAATCTAACTCAATTCTCTCTAAGGTCCTACATACATTTTTAGAATTATTTCTACACCCTTGGAAGCCAAACCTTATGTTGCTCTTTATCGCCTACCTTGGTTCCTGTTTAGCATTGTTAAGGAATGTTGGCTTACTGCCAAATTCTTTCTAGCAGTGCTGTCTGTGCTTTGAAGTGGGAAGCAGACAGATGCTAATTCAAAGCTAAGTACCTGTCGTTTTACTTTTTTTCTCAGTGCTCAACTGATGTTTTCACCCAACTATCTCTCAAACCGTAGCGCTGAGAAAATGGCTGTCGGCTAATTAGGAGGAGTTTGCCCTCCTGAGGATGCCAATGCTGCGCACGTCCTAGTTATAATGACATAATGAATACTAATTAGTGTAACTAAACAACTATTATATTTACTCTGAGATGCTCTCAGAATGACCAACTGCCAACCAAATAGTAACATTTGGGATGTAAATATCTGTCAGGTTACAGCATGTCTGGATGTACTGTAGGTGGGTTGCAGTGTTCTTTTAGATTAACATCACACTGAATTCTGTTTCTGTCTTCTCAATATTTTTTTGAAATGGTTGGAGCTCCACAAACTTTAATAGGGGAGTCATTCTGAGTTGATGATGCTGATCCAACAAAAAGATCACTAACAATAAATGCCAACAGGCCTGAAAGCATCAGCTGAACGTTGGGACAAAGCGTTCTGTATACTCTCCATTCCTACAGGCAAAGTAGTGTGGGGTTCTGTAAGAGTAATAACTCTAAACTTCCTTCCTATTCTCTGCTTCCACCGTCACAAGGGTCCTCAAGGATTCTTGACTCACATGAGGAGACTAGGATTGAAGCGGGTGAGGGAGGAGTGTAGGATGGATGATGATGGAGAAAGGGAGGAGGGGTTGCTGTGTGAGAAATCAAATGACTTAGCCCGGACAATCACATTCCAACATGAACTCATTAACTTGTCTAAACAGTTTCAAATGACATACAGGAGAGCCCATGCAACGCGGGCCTATTAAAACACGTAACTTTATATACAAAAATGTGTTGCTATATCAGTGCTAATAAATGAAACTTCTGACACAATGTTGAAAAGAAGTTGTGAGCCTAAGCGATACATCACAACGGACAATATGTTATTTATGAGAAAGTGTCTGAGACTATTTCAATGGGGTTAGGTGAGGTGTATTTCAAATAATCAACTGGCTGATTTGAATTCTGAATTCTGATTGGCTGAAAGCTCTGGTATATGAGTATACCACGTTTGTATGTATTTACACAACCATTCAAAAGTTTGGGGTCACTTAGAAATGTCCATGTTTTCCATGAAAGCACACATGAAATGAGTTTGAATTGGAAAGAAAGCAAAATTAATAGGAAATAAAGTAATTGACAAGGTTAGAAATAGCGATTTTTAATTGAAATAATAATTGTGTCCTTCATACAGTGCTTTTGTCAAATAATCCTCCATTTGCAGCAATTACAGCTTTGCAGAACTTTGGCATTCTAGTTGTCACTTTGTTGAAGTAGTTGAAGAGATTTCACCCCATGCTTCCTGAAGCACCTCCCACAAGTTGGATTGGCTTGATGGGCAATTCTTATGTACCACACAGTCAAGCTGCTCCCACAACAGCTCAATAGGGTTGAGATCCGGTGACTGTGCTGGCCACTCAATTATACACAGAATACCAGCTGACTGCTTCTTCCCTAAATAGTTCTTGCGTAGTTTGGAGCTGTGCTTTGGGTCATTATCCTGTTGTAAGAGAAAACTGGCTCCAATCAAGCGCCGTCCACAGGGTATGGCATGGTGTTGCAAAATGGAGTGATAGCCTTCCTTCTTCAAGGTCCCTTTTACCCTGTACAAATCTTCCACATTACCACCACCAAAGCACATCCAGACCATCACATTGCCTCCAACATGCTTGACAGATGTGTGTCATGCACTCCTCCAGCATCTTTTCATTTAGTCTACACCTGACAAATGTTCTTCTTTGTGATCCGAACACCTCAAACTTAGATTTATCTTTTTTCCAATCTTCCTCTGTCCAGTGCCTTTTGCCCATCTTAATGGTGGTAGTGTACAGAAGTGCATATATATGCACTGTATGTGACCTACAGTACATACTGTGCATTCGGAAAGTATTCAGACCCTTTACACATTTTGTTACATTACAGCCTTGTTCTAAAATGGATTGTAAAGGCACATGACTGCCTGACAGATTGCGGAGTGGTTCTAAGCTTCTTCCATTTAAGAATGATGAAGGCCACAGTGTTCCCCATCTGTACCCCTATCTGGGGTACCTCTTACTGAATTAAATTCAGTCTTACATGAGAACGGTAGGCCCTATCTGGGTAAACAGGGTGTCTGCTGAAAGCTGAGAGTGCCATTCCAGCAGTGCCTTCCAATCTAATCTTTGGTGTAACTCACTACCACAGAAATCTACCATTTTGTTTTGTTTTTTGCATAACCCATTACCTAATTAATCGGCGGTTTTGTGGGTATACCTCTGAATCATTAAAGTAGTAGAGCAGGTTTTTTTCCCCAAGGCCCCCATATTTTACAATGGATACACCCCCCACCCCAAAAAAAAAAAACTCAACGTTATTATAATTAAAGAAAACAACAGTTATTTCCATATTCATTTAATGTGTTGTAATTTACGAGTCCTGTCGTTTTTTTATTTGAAGAGGGGAGCTTAACTGGCTTGCATGCAATGGTTTAACTGACAGTCAGTGAAGTTTAATTGTGTTGGTAGGACAGTTATGGCGTCCAACTGAAATCATATTTAATCCATTGGCATTGAATGCGTTAAATTGACAAGTGTGTGTCTTACCAAATCATGTCAGATTACATTTATCACAGGTGGACAACAATCAAGTTGTAGAAACATCTTAAGGATGATCTTTGGGAACAGGATGCACGCACCTGAGTTGAATTTGGAGTGTCAATGCAAAGCGTTTGAATACTTATGTTAATGGGATATTTCTGGTTTTATTGTTATAATACATTTGGAAAACATTTCTAAAAACGTTGATGGCTCGGTCAATATTGGGAATTGTGTGTAGCAATTGCTGAGGAAAAACAATATGCAATCTGTTTTAGAATAAGGCTGTAACGTAACACAATGGGGAAAAGGTGAAGGGGTCTGAATACTTCCTGAATGCACAGTATATGCCTGTATACCACAGGTATGACATCACACAACATTTACAGTGATAGTATAGAGTTGGTAACCAATTGATAACAGCAATTCAGCATCTTGGGGGCAATGTTTTGTGACCAATATAACACGGCTAAAGACCGTATTCAGACACTTCGTATCCAAGCACTGCTCTTGGTGTTAAAGAACAACCCTTAGAACTGCTCCCCAGGTTTCGTTGCTTAAATAACATGCAGATGAGAAGATTGTAGGGCTAATCGTGACAACGAAAAATTAAATGTAGCCTAAATGGGAACTTTATTCAAAGTGAAACATGTAACACTAAAGATTGAAGTAGATTGAATTGTATAGCCTAGTTGAATAGGTTAAGTTTGTCACACAATCTTTTTGTTAGAATCCTATGCTCCACAAATAAACTTTTTGGAACCCTTTTTAAGAGTGAAGATACATGGGTACCCAAACTTTCTTGCCCTGTGACCTGATTTATATTTTCTTTTCAAAAAGACCCCACTAGGTAAAAAGAAGATATATATTTAAAGACTATGTTCACTTTTTATTGTAGTGATGACAATCTGTCCTAAAAATGTTTTGACTGATAGTATTGACATTTAAAGGAAGTATGGTATGAAATGCAATTACAAACTTTTAGTTTACGAAATCAGGAAGATTATTAGACAGTAAAAGGTCAGTGTAGCTCTGCTCAGTTGATACAAAATGGCACTTGCAAGGCAAGTTGTGGGTATGATTCCCAATGTCGGGGCAATACGAAAATGTATGAATATGTATCTGATATTAGCGTCTGTAAAATTAGGTCAATGTGAAAAATGTCAAATTTAAGTTCTCGGTACTTCAGCATCACAATTAAAATTATCATACCAATTTAGAGTAGCCAGTTGTTCATGAACATTGATTATGAGAAAACTGGAGAACAGCATTAATAGCTTGTAAATGCATGATAAATACTATTGAATCTGATTCCTATAAAAGTGAATATCCTCAAAAACCTGTCTCACAGTAGTAAAACAGTGTGCATGAATACCCTACCTAACCTCTATCCCTCTCAGTCCGGTAGGAAATGTGATGTGATCACGAGGATATCAGAAATCCGGGCACCAGTCATGCGCTAATCCTGTATTTAAAGGCCAGGGGTTTATTTGGCTAGTGTGGGGGCAATTAGCACAGGGACGCATGGGAAGAAACAAGTGCGCACTGAGCCCAAACAGAGAGGCGCATTGAAGTTATGAGGTTTCGAGTAAGGTACTGACTATTGTAACAGTTATTGGAGGAATAGAATTAGGTGATCCACCGTTCTATTTAACTAACTTGCTGGTGTGAGTCTTTCTGACTGTTCCTGGCTATGTGGAAATACGGTTTATTGGTGCTATTGGGCGCTGTGTTCGTGCGTGCGCAGTTTCCAAGGGAATGTGTGACTCCGGAGGGACTTCGGAGTGGTCAGTGTTGTCCATCCCCGTTTGGGGTGGCGAATGATGCCTGCGGATCCACCACAGGACGTGGACAGTGCATTTCGATAGCTGCAGACACAAGACCACACGGTCCCCAGTACCCCCACGACGGACGGGATGATCGGGAACTTTGGCCCATCCGCTACTTTAACCGAACCTGCCAGTGCAACAGGAATTTCACGGGTTATAACTGTGGCCGTTGTAGGCATGGTTTGGCCGGGATTAACTGTGACCAACCGGTTTCTGTTGGTACGTTTTTATTTGAAAATACATTATCAAATGTTTCAGTTTCCAATATTTGATATTTGCTTGTTTTATATAGTTATTTATTTTTCTTTCTTGGAATTTAAACTATATAGGGATATTCAGCTCATTTCGTTGACATATTACAACCTCAATGTGAACCAACTTAACGGATATCAACACACCAACTTAATTGATTCCTACAGAATACATTACTAAAAAAGCATAGCCTATCACATGCAACTGGCTAAATAACTGCAGTGTTTATTTTACGCAAGGTCACTTTTGTGTTAAAAATCCAATTCATGAACAGATTATGGAAAACATGACAGTTAAAAAACACAAGGTTATGATTTTATATACTATAAATTGATTATTCCGCAAACGGTAAGGCTACCTGCCCTAAACGTTCTTATTTTTTTCCACACAAATACATGTGTTTAATTCACGTAAGAATGGTTAATTTAATCAAGGTTTCTATTCTTTTTTATCTATCAGTACGGAGAAACGTAATGCAGCTCAGTGCGGACCAGAAGCGAGCTTTTGTGACCGCGCTAGACCAGGCCAAGCGCACCGTACACCCAGACATTGTGATCGCTACACGGCGTTACCAGGAGATCTTAGGTCCAGATGGAAACACACCGCAGTTTGAAAACATCACTATTTACAATTACTTTGTTTGGACCCACTACTATTCGGTCAGCAAGACCTTCTTAGGGGTAGGCCAGACGAGCTTTGGCGGAGTCGACTTCTCTCATGAAGGTCCCGGTTTTGTGACTTGGCACAGGTTTCACCTTCTCCAACTTGAGCGCGATATGCAGGTGAGATTGATTTACCCGTAATTGTGGTATCGTAAAATATTACCTGAAATAGTTAAAAATAACTTTATGCAATTGAATTCTATAAGCAATCTTAACAGAAAATCTGCTTAAGCGTTTAATAGTCTGAGCCTAGATTTCCCAACTAATAAGGAACATAAGAGCTTCTGTTAAGCTTCCAGTTATTTATTGAACCTCACTAGTTGTTAAAATAATGCAGGCACTATGATTTACTTTATTTCAATTGTAGTTTATTGTTGTGTTTTTTAATTGCACAAATATTATACCTGTGACTTCTGTCTTCTCACTCTCAATTTAGGATATGTTGCAAGACCCATCCTTTGCTTTGCCATACTGGAACTTTGCCATTGGTGGAAACACCTGTGACATCTGCACAGATGATCTATTGGGAGCAAGGAGCAACCTAGATATGAATTCCATCAGCAGCAACTCTATCTTCTCCAACTGGAGAGTGATCTGCGAGAGTGTGGAAGACTATGATACATTGGGCACCATCTGCAACAGTAAGCCTCTAATATTGCACACATCATTCCATGTTTTAAGTTTTAAAGAGAAAATTATGTGTCAGTTTCCCACGCACAGATTAAGCATAGTCCAAGCCTAAAACTACACTCCCATGGAGATATTCCATTGAGCTTAACTTTTACTCCATGACTAGGCTGAATCTGTTTAGGCAAAACCAGCCCTGTGGGCACTAGTTCATCACAGATCTGTGCCTATAGAGGTGTTCTGTAGGTACATATCTAGGATCAGCTAACACTCTCCAATTTATAATTTGTAAAAATCACTTAGATTACATAAACTATTTCAGCAAAATTGACACATTGCCAGCATTCAAGGGATTTTAGCATTACTTCCATTGCTCATAGTTTGTTTACTGTTAACATTGGTATAACCTTGACCGAACACTAGGCGAAGCAGTGACCTTGTCATATGCTCAATATTTTTCCCAGAAGTAACGTTTTTGGGAAGGTTTTCAACGCTAGTGAAAAGTTCAACATTAATCTTCAAGTACCATCTCAATGTCTATTCCACCTTCCTCAATTTCTAGCATCCTCTCTTCACCAACTCCAAAAATCCCCAAACGGTTAAAAGGAGATGGATTTGGGCTCCTCCTCTCCAATAGGATTAAAACTGAAAGGAAGTAAAGAAAAAGAAAATGAATAAATGATCAAAATTGTCAGACAGGGCCCGCATGCCCTTTAACCCTTCCTAACTTGCCGACTATACTACTGTCTCTGTTACCTTGGTTTACGAAAGACCCTCCAAACCCCTCCAGTGATACAAGAGAGCCTCTACTGTATATCTACCCAGACCCTTTAAACCCACTCTCTCCACCCACACTCAGACACTCTAAATCAGTGGTTCTCCACATTTTTGGCTCCAAAGCACCCCTGGATCCTGTTACATAAAATATGAAGTATTCCTATGTATTATTTTTACGTTATTAAAAAAGGTGCATGTTTTTATGATGTTTATTAAAAGACAATAACTTGTTGCTAGTGCCATCAGCCTAAAGTGATTATTAATATTATTTTTAAATTGATGAATTGCCTTTTTAAAGAAAAAAAATCACAGTCAGATTTTACTTTGTCAAAGTTCTTGAACTTTTGTATTGATCTTTTGACCTTTTGTATTGATCTTTTTTAAGTACAAAAGATCAATACAAAAGGTCAGGAACATGTTTTAGTTCTCAGGGCTGTTCATTCATTCCTGTCTTCTATTCTTTTATCCAAGAGCAAGAATTTCAGGTAGTAAAGAAGTTAGTTGGCAACCCTGGAGAGAGAAATTAAATAGTTGGGTCAGGAAGTGGAAGCTGCCACCCACGCCATCCAGGCACTGAAAAGAAAAGGCTGTCCCTCAAACTCTGTACTCAAACAAGGAGACCACATTGTCCAACAATCGGTTTGAAGGAGCTACAGTTCAGTGACTGAGAGTGGAGTTATGGTGCACCAGTCAACCATAGCAAGAGCACAGCATTACACTGGATTGCATAGGAGTGTGGCAACACAGAAGATGTCAAAAAGTACCATCTGAAAACATTATGAGAGTGGATACAGGTCAGATAAGACACACATAAGACCCGCATAGAGCTTTTTGGCTCAAACTCAAATCACTATGTGATATACTGTACCTAACACTGCCATGCCTTAAGACAAACCTTCCCTGTAATGAAGTGTGGTGGTGGCAGCATCATGTGTGGGGGTGCTCCTTATCAGCAGGTACTCGGAATCTTCTTAAAATTTAAGTAAGAGTGGATGGAGCAAAATACAGGGAAATTGTACAAAAGAAACAGCTTCAGTCCGCTAAAGAACGTTAGCTTGGGAGGCCACTCACCAATCAGCAGAACAATGTTTTTCCCCTAGATTGAAAAGCTGCAGCTATTATCCCTCTGATCGACAAACAAGCCAGAACTGTTACAGGCTAATTTCCATCAATACAAAATGCAGGCCCTTCAATCAGAAAGTACCTGTACCGACCCACGATACATAAATTCTCACCTTAGATGGATCTGAATTAGGGTACGTTGATACCTACAACGATCTCGGTATCCGGTTACACCGCCCACTGGCCGTTTATCAATCCGCGTTTTTGTCAGTATTTGTGTTCTTGTGAACTCGTTAGACGTCATCTTTCATGGCCCAAGTACGGTTCCAATCCAAAGAACGCAAGTTACCAAGAACGCCTAAAATGGCCGGATGTGTACTTGATCCGCCTCTTTTATCGAGGATGCATAGGTTGGTGACTTGTTCAGCGAGAACGCATCTGATATCCCAGAATTCATTTCAAGATGTCAGGAGAGCAGGAAAAGCATTACGGTATTGCGCAATAGCCAAGTACACATGCATCTCAGTCTAGGTAGGTGCGTTCTCTATCCTCGCGTTCTTGCAAGACCATACTCTCAAGGACGCTTGGCAAGAACGTTCTTCGGAAGGACACAAGTACGTTCTTAGCGTACTTGGAATTGATAATCGGCCACTGTCTTTGGCGACCCCATTTAGCCACTCCCAGACTTTGGTGATGTAATTCACAGGGCCGCCAACAAAGGTCACCTCATTAAATTTGCTGAAGTTTGACACGACGCCGTACGCGCCGTCACCGGTCTGAACGCTACTGTCCATCTGTCTTCGCCCAGGCACTGAGACCAACCCCATCAGGAGGAATCCCGCTGGCAATGTGGCCCGTCCCATGGTGCAGCGTCTCCCAGAGCCGAAGGACGTAGCCGACTGCCTGCAGGTGAACACCTTCGACACCCCACCCTACTACTCCACCTCCTCGGAGAGCTTCAGGAACACAATTGAGGGTGAGTGGTTATCGCTAAAACGTACACGGATGACCGTCCAGGGTTTATTGGACATGCCGAAACACACCCGTGTTCAGACAAAAAAAACCACGCACATGCCTACCGGAGTGCATTCGGTTCTGCTCCGAGCAAGGCGCTAAACGAGAACCCTCTGACCGTCACCGAGAGCTTCAGATCTTCGAGGCGTGATGTCACGTGTGTCACGGATGCGCTGTGGCTAAAGTGCTACAGGCAAGTTTTAGACCCACTTAATCCACAAACTGCCTGTGTTGCGTCCGTAGGCTACAGCGCTCCCCAGGGAAACTACGACCCAGTGGTACGGAGCCTCCACAACCTGGCCCACCTGTTTCTGAACGGGACCGGGGGACAGACCCACCTCTCTCCCAACGATCCCATCTTTGTGCTGCTCCACACTTTCACCGATGCCATATTTGACGAGTGGCTCAGGAGGCACGCCCCTGGTAATGGATCTGCCGTTCATTACCTGATCTACTGTCTTCATGACTTTTCTGAAAATGTGATGCTCTTTCCTTTTGTGAAGAAAGCTAGATTGGTTGACTGCTATTTTTTACTGGAGGCTTTGATTGTTTCGGAAATTGTCATTCATATACACTCTACTTATATGTGTATATGAATGACAATTTCACCTAAGTGTTTTTTTTTTCAGCGTGTCAGAAGGTCATGTTCATTGGCTAACTCTTCCCTGATTAATCTGACAGGTTCGGCAGTCTATCCTTTGGAAAATGCCCCAATCGGTCACAACAGAGGGTACAACATGGTTCCTTTCTGGCCTCCAGTGACCAATGCCGAGATGTTTGTTACTGCACCTGAAAACCTTGGCTACTCCTATGAGGCTGAATGGCCAGGTTTGTGTGTATCATTTCAATGCAATGTGGTCTACTGTTTGGCCAATGGTATCATTTATATTTTCACAAATCAGTGGGGTTAAATGCGGAATGCCAGTCATTGGCTAAATGAACAGTGTACAGTACATTACAATGAGAGTTCACGGTTCTAATTTCATTATGTTAATTTATTTACAGATAAATCTACTAATGGTTACTTCATTAATGTACCAATTAATACAAAGATAGTGATTTCTCTGTTGCTATTCTAGATTTAAGATAAATTAGATGACGTTGATAGTGTTTATTGACATATCAATTAACCGCTGTTTCTGCAAATGATAAGACGACTGATAAATTATCTTGGCTTCCTGGTTAAACATTGTTAATCTGGGCATGACAGAAACAAGGATTTGAGAGCTTGTAACATTCTTCCACAGTTCCTGACAGAGTAGCTGTGAAATCCAGGCCCTGTCCAGACACAACCCACAGCCTTAGAGGGATTGATAGGTGGTGACATAAGGGCTCCGCCTTAGTCCCGGAATCTGAAGGCTTGGCGGAATTATACTCTTTTGGCACGTCTAGTCCTCTCACATCTCTAGAAATCTATAGTGGCTAGGTTAGGGTTGAGTCTGGACAAGCCCTGGGTATCACGGCTACTCACTCACAAGCCTGGCAGTGGTTAAGGCGGAATTCTCAACATGTCCACGAATCCCTTTAAGGGGTTGAGTCTGGACATTAGCTGGTCTGGTATCAGTGTAACTCATTTGTCTGTCAGTCTCTTTGATAGTGTCACATTCTGTGCAATGATGTAATGTAACTGGTATAAAAAAAATCTAATTGTTTCTACAGCTGTTCCTTTCACTCTGACTGAGATCATCACCATTGCCATCGTGGCGGCCCTGGTCGTTGTGGCTGTAATCTTCGCCGCCACCACATGTGCCGTGCGAAACCGATCCTATAGCAAAGTGGAGGGCCGCCAGCCCTTGCTGGGCGAGCAGTACCAGCGCTACGATGACGACAAAGGTCAATCCGTGGTCTGAGTTGATTGTAAGACTACGGAGTAATGTACATTAGGGCACGCTTTTTGCAATAAACATTACACAACCCGAAGATGTTGGTGCCTAATGTACCCAGGTCAAGTTCAGCTTCACATATTTTCATACTTTTGTATCGTTTGCAGATAATGTAATTACGTTGAATGAATGTTTTTTGAATTTCAGTTGAGTGTAAAGAGCTGTAGAATGTGCATTACACTGAGTGTGACAAGCCAAATATTGGCGATGGATGGAGGGTAGCAGTGTAAGTTGAATTAAGTGTTTTAATGCTGGTCTGGAACAAAAACATGCACACTGTGCTCCTCCCATGACTGCTGTAGTGTTTGCGTTAAATATGGAATCTTTATGACTGTATTACTCTTTCAACTATTACTACATCCCAGAGTGTCTGGAGTATGATGATGGTTTGCTTTGAATATGTAAACATATGTACCAATTTAATGTAATCGCTTCGTGTTCAAAATGGAACTTGTAATTTGATTAAACATGTCAGGTGATTAAAGTGAATTAACGTTTTAGAATGTGTCGTGCATTTTTATCTGCAACATTTGTGTAGTGTAATTTCATGATTAAAAAAACAGTTTCCAGTAGAGAAAAAAAAATCTTTGTCAGAACCAAATCACATCTGAAGTTAAAGTAAATGACTGATGGTAAAAGTAAAAGCCTACTTTTGTCATTCTAGTGTAGGTCATTTTAATGCACATGAATTGCCACAAGGGGGTAGAATTGTTAAGTTAAAGTAGGAGAAAATTATGTCATGACCCCGCCTCTTTAAAAAATGTTCCTGACACTGACTGCAAAGATCCAAACATTTTGTTTGTCTTTTTAGGATATAGACAATTCTGACCCTACAAAATGTAGTGTCAAATCTAACGAATTTATACTGCTTTAGATCTAAATATAGTTATTGTATATTTTAAATGTTGGTAAATTTGTTTGCTTCAAAAACAGATTCATTTTATGCTGGTACTGTATAATAAAATGAATACCTGACAATTTTGGCCTACAAATATTATAGGCTGTAAAGGCATGGTTTAGTTTGAAAATACATTAAGAAATAAAATTAACTTTGTTGACATCAGATAATTATATCGTTTTTATGATTTAATTAATCATTAGTACATGACTGTAGGCTACCATATGGACGTATTTTGTGAACAGTTACCTACACAAAACCAAATGCGGCAATTGGCTTATGATTATGTCAAACCGGGGTGGTTTCTAAGTCCCACCTGTCCTGGGTGTACCATATTTTGGAGGTATGGCTACGCGAGATTTCCATATGGGTGTCTCTGGCTGAGCTGCACGTCACGTTCGTCCAACCGTGCTGCTGCTGTTCGACAATTGTTTCAATGGACACGAGTGACACCACTGGACACGACTTCCAAACCTCTAATTTCACGCATGTGGTGGCTTTACAGTAGTAGTATAATAACAGGATGTGTTCATATTTAGTTCCGGATTGCACCCTATATTTTATAATGGTGAGAAGGATTGGACGGGATAATTACTTTATCTGCAACTGATCGTGTTATACAATCGCTTTCAAAAAAGCTGTTGCCTCCCGCGGATCTTTCAGGCAATCAAGCTATGCAATTTTATTTCCTTTGGAAGTGAAGTCAGTGTGAGTCAGTAAGCCGCCGAACCCAATAATTTGCTCTCTCGGTTTTTCCCAGTATAGTAGTGCTACGTTGCCTGCATATTTCAGTTTGGAACCGTCTTATATTGCTGTTCTAACATGGACGAGGACAAAGTGTTGCTTGATTTCAAGGATATTGAGGCAAAGTTGGGTCGCAAAGTTCCTGAAAGTCTCATTCGTTCGCTTACCGGAGGAAATGTCAGTCACGACAGTCTTAAGGAAAGAAATCCCGCAACACCGAAAAACAGGTCGAACTCCGCTGACTTGAAACGATTGGAGAGCAAGATTTTATTTTTGAAACAGGAAATGGTAAGTGGCATCTCGAAATAAATGTCTGTCCCTGTCAGGTCGGGTCAGTGAGTTGCTTCATACAGTAGCCAGTGTTCCTATAATAAGGTTTGTTTAACTAGTGCTGAAGTTGCCATCCAAAACAAGAACAGTTGTAATTCGGAACTCCGTATTTTGAGTTTAAGCGACTGGGCTTAGTCTAGTTGTTATGCAAGGTAATTGCAGCTCTTTGTTTTAGTCTACACTATATTGAAGTTCGCTCACCTGTGATACTGTAATTCTGCATGTGATGCAATAACTTCCTGATGCAAACCATTTTTATTGTCCTTGTGTTCATGGACTTTATTCATACATTATACAAAGACAACATAGAAATATCATAAACTTTAGAAAAAAAGGAAATACAAAATCATAAGAGGTAAGTACCCTTCAGGCTTACAGCTTAAAAAATATATATTATTTTTCTTGTGCCTGTCAGTGGGACCATAAGAATACAATGGTAGTCTTTATTTCCAAAACTATCAACGCTTTCCTTCTTAACTTCTTAACCAAAGAAGTTATGTTTCTATAACTCCTTTGGTTTTAGCTACAGGTGTCACTCAGCTGGTGAAGGCCATTCCCGTTTTTGTACACCAACAACCATCCATAGTCCGGGACAATTCTCAACTCGATTTAAGCTCACAAGTTTCCAACACGACTATGTTACAGGACTGCCTGAAATGCAGAATATAGTGAAGTGAAGGATAATTCAGCTGGAGTGGGTTGCATGCTATCACTAGCCATGTCTGACTAACCGCCCTTTTTAAGGTTTAAGTACAGTCGTGGCATTAGGACCATAAAACAGATGGTCAAAAGGAGGGTAGGGGCTGTGTCATGGTTTGGTTGACCGACGGACCAGAAACTCTCGTGAGTTTTCATGTTGAGGTAACTGAAAGGGTGACTCTTATGATATAATGTTATTCCTTATGGTGACAATCCCAGCAAAGTAGAAAACATGTCCCCTACAAGAATTGATTTTGCTGGCTATGGGATACTGTGTTTCCGGCTTAATTATTAATGGCACGTTTTAGCTATCTAAATCTTTGGGGCTGCTGTCACTTCTTACACTCACAACCTAATCTTTAATCCAATCAGGCTGCTTTTTTCTCAGCTATTTGGCCAACTGGCTGGTTCACCTCGTAATAGATTACCAGTTATATGTAATTTACTTCAAGAAGCCATATATCACAGTAGCTAGAGCCATTATGTGATTCACCTCTCCATTCAAGCCAACTTTCATTGACTCAGCTAATGCTGTTAGAAAATTCAGCTTTTCTCCTGCTTGGATGGATGCGCTGTATCCGCAAAGCAAACAGTAGTCGTATTATCAGCTAATCAGGCCTGTTCCAATCTACTTCCCAAGAAAGGGCTCTATTTGACAAAGCCAGCTGTCCAGAATATTTTATCAGCCTTGTCAGCTACCATCTGGTGTAATACTTTTTGGCAGGCTTAGAGGCTGCTAGCACTGAATGTCCACATCAGTGTAAATGTTTTGTCGCCAGTAGCCAGGGAGAATCTTTCTGAATTTGACCCTAGGTTACCACCCCCCACCTTAACTCTGTGGAGGTTGTCATGGTGCAGTGACAAGTTAGTTGGTGGTACTGTAATGTGATGTGGGTGGCAGTGTTCTGCTATGCAGTCACAGACCATGCAGTTACACGCCAAGGATCCCTGTGGCATGCTGTTCTGCGTCTTTGTCAACATGCAATTGCCTAAAGCTGTGGTTTCTTTTCTACCCAATGGGCAGGTTGCTTTGCAGCATTACTAACTGAAAAGACTGGCGATGTCTCTCACAAGAATGAAACGGGACAACCGACGTACTTAGGAAACAAAGTCGTAGGCCCTGCTATTGGAAGTGTTTCATTGTGTGAATTTCCAATACCTGTGGTATAAGTTGTCCGTGTTACTAGCACAAACGCGTAATCACAAAAGTAGCCTACATTACGTACAGTAACAAATCTTTTTCTCAAACAAAAACGCAGGCACACCTCCGAGCCATCGACGTCAAGCTGATGCAGCAGCTAATGTCCATCAACGAGGGAATCGAGTCAATCCGGTGGGTGATGGAGGACAAGGGGGGGATAGCCAGTCGTGAAGGCAGCTTGACGGGCAGTCAATACAGCCTATCGGACAGCCAGGACGATACATCCCCACGCGGCAGCTTCACCAGTCTACACGACGGAAACAGCGACGGATTGGACGGGATATCTGTGGGCAGCTATCTGGATACTTTGGATGATCTAGCCGAGGACCTTCCAGACCAGTCTTCTCCAACGGACCTTGATATTTTCTCAGAGAAACCCGTCATAGTGGACGAGACTTTCAGCAAGCCAGCCATGCGGCTCAGAGTCGACTCCGATGAGTACTACTGTTTTGGATAGCTCTATGAAGCTAATATCTACACAGACAAAGACCAGAGTTTTTTTTTTCTTTTACCAGTGCTGTCAGTGAAACAACATCGTAACTTTCAAGGCATTTTTTAAATGACTTGGACCTTGTTGAAGTCGGAATAGTTTAGAAATGTGTTGTAAGCTTGTTTATCAACCGTTGGGAAATTTAAATGTGTTCTTTCAACGATCTGTGTTATTATCCTGCTGCTACTTGTTCTACAGTGATGTCACAGTGACATGTTAACTCGTTTTACAAAGGGCAAATACTGACAGTTGTTCTGTTTTGTATCTTCAAACCAAAATTCCTTTTTGTCTTTTGATGTATTTACATTCACTAAACCTTGGCTAATTGCCGCCTCACCAAATATCTAAGGACATGCTTTAAAAGGTAGTATTAATTGTTTACATAATTCTAATCCCGATTCCCTGTCGGTTGTCGTGACAGAGACCCCTACCAAACTCAGTTTTCCACAAGAGTTATTTGACTTTATGACCAAATAAAGTAGTCTATTTTGACACTTGATAACTGTTTTTGACTCATTGGTGCTACATAGGCTATTTTAAAGCAGAGTTGTTTTTCTTCTCAGTTCAGTTCCTCTTTAAAAATATTTAGGTACTTAGGTTAAAGTTGCAAATTGTAAGTTATCTGCCCCAAGTAGATCTTTGGCGTTGCTTGCGATATCACTCCAGGATCACGGGAGCTCCTTTTTTGAACTTGTGAATTACACCTTTTGATAGTATTTTTGACTTTTTTTATTTTTACTTTATGCAGTTATGCTGAGACATTAATTTCCATTTTAACAATTTGCACAGACAATATAATGAAAACCTACTTGAAGAACAGTGCAGCAAATCCACAAACATAATTATTTCAACATTAATATAATGTACCTCTGTTTATCAAGTTGTCCAAATAATTGCATGGTTTGTTGAACTTGGAAATGAACGGTATTACAGGGGCATTTGTTTTTCACTATTTATATTAAGTGCACTCTGGCTGTCCTTTAAAGCAGTGGCTCCCAACCTTTTTCAGTTACTGTACCCCCAAAAATATTTTGCACTGCTTGGAGTACCCTTGAAGTACCCCCTCATGTTAATTTCACTAGTAAGCCTATGGTGTCATGAGTGTTTTCAAGTACCCCCTGTGGAGAGGCCAAGTACCCCCAGGGGTCCTAGTACCCCTGGTTGGGAACCACTGCTTTAAAGGGTTTGATACCTCACCTGGTCCATGGGCCAGGCCCCCAAAACAGCCTATCTTGATCACTTGGACTGACGATGTCTCTGAGATTTCCGGTCGAGGTATGTCCCTAGAGTTGGGAAATGCACGATAGTAGTGCAGCAATGGTATCTTCTGGTGGTTTTGTTATCGCTCTTTCTTTCCGATAGGGATTTTACCATTTGACAATGTCAGTAGAAAAAGTTATTTCTCAGTCACACCTTTTAATCGTGTATCCTTAAAAGAATTTGATTCACAGCCATCCATATACAATACCAGTCCAAAGTTCGGACACAATTACCCATTTAAGTGAATGGGTAAGAGTGTACACAAACTTTTGACTGTGTGTGTGTGTGTGTGTGTGTGTGTGTGTGTGTGTGTGTATAACACACACAGTATATATTTTACTGTTTGTGTGTATATTTATGTATGTGTTTCTAGAGTAGTTCACTACGGATCAAAATAGTCTGTACAAAAAAAGGAAGCACTAATACATTTTAAACTGACACGTGTTTCTGAAAGGTCATGAAACCATATTTTAAATGATAGGTATGAGTAAATGATAATATAACCAACCCTTGCTTAAAAATGCCCATATTGTGTCATTGGCATTATAATGTTAGAAGCTTAGCGATATCATCGTTTGTAATGTAGCTGCTATGTTTTTGGATTGTAACTTTGGTGATTGGGCCCACACAGACCTAAAACATACAGGCCTATCAAATTTTACCCTATAATATGGCTGATTGAAAGCACTAGCTACCTATTTAAACAAGGTTGGTTAGATTACATATAATTTCAAAAGGTACCGTAATTACACTATGTCTCAGAACTCCTTGTCGTAGTGTAAATAGGGTTTCCTAAAGCCATTTAAAATGATAACTCTACAGAAACAGACCTTCAAAAAAAATCACCGAAGCATCGTCAGCCCAAGTTGCCGCAACAACCCCTTTGGTTCATGGTCTTGGTAACTTCTTCACTCAAATAACTTGTCTTTGCTTAGCCATTTAGAAATCTGAACTAAAGTAATGTAATAGATAAGTGGTCATTTGGAGTGTTAGTGGCTCCATGCTGAGACATTGGCAGGACTGGTTTAGAGGGGAGAAAACAGATAATGTCTCCAAGTGCCACCATGCAAAAATCCTTTCTGTCACTGTACTGGCATCTGTACAAAATATTTAAGTGCATAGTTATCACAACAGCTATCACAATTAAAAATGCTTGATCGTTGTTTGCTTCATATTAAACATTGGACACAATGTTTTTCTTGCTTGCTGGCTGTTAACATTTCCATGCGAAGGTCAACAATGTCATGATTTTATCATTAAGAGATTAAAGCAATGTTTAAGTTCACAACACTTGATTAATTTAATTGCTGGATAGTATTTGTTGGTCACACTGATTACTTAATTTGAACTATTTAAATAGTTAATGACTGGTAACTGACAACGTTATATCATTTATATATGTACAAAGATGATTCTTAAATTTCCCTCGTGTTATCTTTGAGTGTTGTGCTTTCCTGTGGCTTACTTTTTACCTTGTAATTTATTGTTTTTATTGGTGTTGTTGAAAGGTTTGATGGGGAAAAATAAATAATATATTATGTTTTTCTTCATAGTTTCTGTGTACAGTTGATTTAATCTACAGCACATACAAACACAATTGGCAGCTAATGGCCTTATTGTGAAAACATGCAGTGCAGTCCATAAGTACTTAGACCGAGGTCACGTTTTGTTGTTTTAGCTCTGTATTGCGGTACATTGGATTTGAAATGGACCAATGACTAAGAGGTTAAAGTGCAGACTGTTGTTCTGCCAGGCCTGTACTACCGCCATCCTCTGTTCCTGTAAAAGGAATGCTCGGTGGGATTCAGGCCGGCTGATTGGCTTGGCCAGTCCAAAACGATTTCTGGTCCTGAAACTCGTGGTTGCTTTAATGAGTTCTGAGGCATTTGGATAGATCTGAGCAGACAACGTTCCTGTACACTTTAGAATTCAGTGCTGCTGCCAGATGTTACATCATCGATGATGTGTTTATGTTGTAGGCATGTATGTCATACATGCCTACAACATAAACACCCACTCCACTTTCTTTCATCGTTAAGTTGGTATGACAGTTTTTTTTCTCCACACCTTCTTGCCATCACCTGATGTATGTTAATATTTGATTAATCTGTCCACAGTGTCTTTTTCCATAACTCTGGAGGCACATTTCTGTATTTTGTAGGCCATCCTGTTTTAGATACTAACTAGTGTTTTTGCACTTCACAGTTCAGCCTTTGTAATTTGGCTAATGAAGTCTCCCGCAAATGGTACTAGCTGACATCTACGCCTCCCTCCTGGAGAATGTTCCTGATCTGTCGGTCAGACAGATAAATGTTCCTGAACATTTAGCATTATTTGGTCATCCAATATAGAGATCTTCCTTGGTCTGGCAGCACGTTTGCCATTGCCGAACTAACCAATGCCTTCTTAATATTCCAAACAGTTGATTTTTGCGTGCCTAGGGTTTTTTGCTATATCTCTGACTTATAATTTATCTGCACCATGATTGGCATCAGGACCTGGATTGATACTTCTTTGGTACTCATTTTCAGACAGCAGTAACCGACAACATGCAAATCCTAAAATCAAGACTAGACATGGACAGCTCTGTTGTGCATGCACTAATAATTGCAAACAAACGCAACTTCATAATGAGAGACAGCTGAGAAACCAAGTGTCAAAATATTTTGGTCCCATTAAACAGTTACAAAACATGCTTATTTCTAAATGCTTAATCTGATATGGATGAAAAAACCCCAAACTATAGCTGACAGTCTGTACTTTAACACATCACATCATTTCAAATCCAAAGTGCTAGAGCACAGAGACAAAACAACAAAAATTGCACTGTCCAAATACTTAAAGTATTCATATCCATTTATATGCAGAAACAGTCTTGCTCTATTTTGATAGACTAGTCAAGATTCAAAGTGGCAATCTGAGCAACGTTCCATGGATTTACTGAAGTCTTTTAGTCTCCATACCTTTTTTAATATTATATAAAGGAAACAAATGCAAAGGGGGTGATTACATGTTCAAAATTCAGGAAATGACAGTTAATTTCTTTCTTTTAAAGCTCTTTAACTATTAGTGAAAGGAAAACCATTCAGGCCATTTACACTAAAGCATGACATGACTTAACCATGGAAAAAATATCACGTTACTGTGCAGAAACCTTGGGAGGATTCATCACACTTACAGTCATATCAAGCCAATCGAAACTAATGTACACCAGAGAGACGACCGAAAGGAGAAAGGAATGCCGGTCACGGTTTATTTATTCAGGCCATTTTTATTCATCTTGCTGGCACAGCAAAGTAGGATAAGTTCATTTCAAGACTTTAGTGTGCATGGGGACCATCATATTGGAAAGTAGAACCCCCCCCCCCGGTCCCCGTTGCTAACAAATTAACAACGAGCAACACCAGGACATAACTATCCAGTTCCTGACAACCATCCTCCCTAACTTTCCTTCAGATCACATTCTCATTTTTTTTTTCACAGACAGTCCAATAACATTCTCTATTGAGATTTGCATGCTACAGAACTTCTCTGTTCAGTTTTGCGTTTAGTCCAGACATTCATATAATCCACTATGAGTCACAGATGGTTATGAGGAAGTGTAGCATGTAAATAAATAAACGTACCCTTGCAAAGGCTATTATCAGGTTTAATGTTGGTTCAGCTGATGCGTTTTTCATTTAGCATCGGAGGTGCAGAGATTAGCAAAGATTTAAAGAATCTCCATGTAAACTGAAATAGGAAATGCACTGAATATGTATGAAATCACTGCATGAAGTTTGGCATCAAAGAAAAAAATACATTTTATTTTTTATATATATATATATATAAAAAATAAAATGTATTATATTTCTGTTAATACCACAAGGATATGTGTTAGGCTGCAGCACTAGTTAGTGTTCTATTATTTTTGGGCGTCAAAAGCATTAGTCACATATGCTTTTTCTCCGTCATCATGATGCCGTGTTGTCTGAAACCGCACTGCCGGGGGTTGAATTGACCATACTACTGATTACCCCTACTCAACTAAACCGTTCCAACTAATTTAACTGACTAAAAGAGCAGAGCAGCTTTGGTTTACTTTGTCTTATCTTGCCTCCGTAGCGCCTTTGGCACACTTAAGCCGCCTGTCAAGACAAAACAAAGCCAAAAGTACCTGCCCAGAAAAGCCTTTTTGAATGACAGTGTGACCTTTGGTTTACCATCTTCTTTCAAACAGGCAATGTAGCATAATTTGCTCATTTCCCACCAAAGTCTTGACTGTGTCATTGGCTAATCTTTACCTATCTCCTTCTGGAAAAAAGGAAGACTAGACCTACAGGCCCCTAAAGTAATTGGAGATTTCAAAAACAAGAACAGGTTCGTCTGGTTTATATGTTAATAATCCTTCTATGTGTTTGAATACCTAAGAGAAGGCCATGGTATGTTGTCTTTCCAAGGCAAAGATTAAAAGCTTGCTTTTATTCAAAGTGCTTATGTTCTTTTAGTAGCTAAATTACTAAGGTTTCTAAAGTGCTTTTATTCTTGTAATCATTCAACACTCTTTCCAAATGCTGACTTAGCTAAAAGTGGCCTTGGTTAGTGGCCTTGCTAGTGTAGACAATGCAAAAGCAAGGTCTTTCTATTACACAGCACTGTGCTCGACAGTTGCGGAGTGTACATCAAACAAAGTGGACTTCTAACATCTAACAAAGTGTTGGCATGTTGGCTAATTACAAATATTATGGATGTTATACAAAATGCTTTCAAGGAGCATTGACCGGTATGCGTTTTACATCCTCCAATATGAATATTAAGAGTCTGAAATAGATATTTTTGTACCTTAACAGTTAAAAATTGAACACATTTATGGTTGTTGTGAATGTTTTTAAAAGGCATCATATATTATGACTGCATTATTACAGGTAGCTTGAATAGTATACATCAGAAAACACACCCTAAAGTAATAAACAATGTTTATTATCCTAGCTTCTGGAGCCAATGAAAGAGAGATGCTAATTATAGGTCCTTTAAAAACGTGAAAAAAGTTGGCTTTTCACAGAAACATTTCCGAGATGATCCCATACGAGACGGATGTTGTACAAAACATTTCTCAACTGCCAGTGAGTCACGCATCTAGTCAGGTTACAATGGGCTAAAGGATAAGCTACTACAAATCATAAAGCACACCGGTGCTGCAAGAGTCATTCTGTATTTTTTTTTTAAATAATCCATTCATAAGGCCATATGTTCAGGAATATACCAACTTAAATAATTTATGTCAAAGGATGTATTGTACAACATTTAAGAAAAACACACAATTGTATAATTCCAATGGACGTTTCCGCTCCAGTTTCACACGGATTGACCTCACAACAGAGAATTCATTGCATTGTCTCAGAAACATGCAAGGAGAAATATCCACAGGAACCGAACACAAAAAAGGCCTTCAGTGGCCATCTCCGAGTCCAAAAAAATCATGTAATTGTAAAACAAATGATTTATTCATTCAAGTAGCTTACACCCAATTGCTTCCTTCCGGAGCAAATAATTACACTCCAATGCTTTGGAGAACAAGGTCTTCCAGCAGAGATCCATTTACAAATGTGACAGTGTAATGGGCCTGTGCCACCAGGCTTTGTAGACTGATTCATGTGGTAGCTGGGAAACTGGACACGCAGGACGCAGGATATGGGATAGTTGAACAGAGGGATCAAAGGGGCCACATGGCAAAGACAGGGACCCCTGCAGACCGGAAGGTAAACCACAGACATAGACTACTCACACAATCCCAAGTCCCAAGACTACTCACACAACCCCAAGTCCCAAGACTACTCACACAACCCCAAGTCCCAAGACTACTCACACAATCCCAAGTCAATTTAGACGTCATTTAAATAGCTGCCAGCGATGCAGCGTGGCATGGTCTTGTATGGCTCAGTTGTTAGGTCATGGCGCTTGCCAAACCAGGGTTGTATGACAAGAAATATAATATGCTGACTTGTAAGTTGCTCTTGATACGAGCGCATTCAAAATTACTGAAGATCTAATGCTGGAGTGGCCAAGAGACCAGAGGTGGCAGGACGAAGTGCCTGGATAGGGATGTAGGGTTTAAGCATAGCTTGAAGGTAGGGAGGGGCAGTTTCCCGTGGAGCTGGCCGGTAAGCACAGGGAACTGCCCCTCCCTTCAGGCTGTGGTAAAACCTTGGGTTCCTATCCAAGGTCCATCCCTATCAGAGCGCATCTTCCGCTTAGCTCAGTTCTTCTCTGTCCTGGGACCCCAGTGGTGGAACCACCCCTACAGAGGAACTAACTTCACAGCTCCTTCCATATGTTGTTGGGTAATATTGGTGCATCTATTATGTGTCTCTTAGAAAACACCTACTAAATGAAAGCATGTATAACTGAATTGTAAACAGCAACTTTTTGTTAACTATGGCAATGAGTTTTAAAAATGTTGTCCACCATATTTGTAACCAGTAGAATTAGTAACAGAAAACTGTATTGAGAACAGATGTTTCCTCCATGGCAAAATCAGCAGAATGGCAGCCCAGTTCCATCTTGCTCCATAGGGTTCCGCATTTTATTCCATAGCTTTTGGTTTGGCTAATGCTTTTGCATCCGTGGCTCTCATAGTGAATCAGACCCACTGAGTCAGCCATTCTGCATTCCCAGACAGAAAGGAGTGCATGGTGGGAGATTTATGAAGCTATGTGGAAAACTTAATAAGGTATGTCCTTTACCATGAATATCTTGTTTCTTGCTTTGAAAAGTACTTACTGAATGTCAAGGTTAACCACACTTCACAGTATTATGATTCTCATGCGATTTTCTGCCTGACGATACCAGTCAACTTCACAGCCACATGGATTATTTTGGACCAATTAGATTACTCTGATTATTTAACTGGAAACTCTGAACTGTGATGCCAACAAGCACTGGGAAAGCATCCCATTTGGGTTATTTAATACATCTCCAGTGTAGAATAAATGTACGGGGACCCGTAAAACCAAATATGGGAGTAATAGTCTGAGAATAGTTTATTACATATTCATCCATCACCACGCAATACAAGCATAATAATGGGGTTCTGAGACTTGGTCTATCAATTATTTGTCTCAAGTTCATTTCAATTCCCACTGGTACATTTTAATGAGTGAGATTGTGGAAAGTAATTGGAAGCAGAAATATACAAGTGCTTACCCTCAAGTCTTTCATGTTTCATTCCAGTAATTATTCCACAGCATATTTTTTAGCAGAATAATTTTTAAAAATGACAGATTTTCAAGTCAGCATGGCACTATAAAAGAGTGCCAGGCTTCAATGGCAAATCAACTTACTCTTGCAAAGATCATTTTGGGAGTGGTCCGAGTAGGAAGGGGAAAAGTGAAAACAAACTGATTAGGAACTTGCATATTGGTCTATTAACTAATTCACTGCCTGGTGATAAAACCAGGCAGGCTAAAAGTCAAATTTGTTTTTTTGGGCACACTACACCAGCAGGCTGAAGATTTCACTTATAAACCAATGGGATAGACTAAAATTAGTTAAATATGCCATGCCTGGGCACCAAAAAAAAGTATAAAAAACATACCCACTGACATGATCAATTATCTCCTAATTTAATGTGTGATATTGACTCTCATTGGATTGGATACTTTGCTACATAACACTATCAATCAATCAATCAATAAAATTTATTTATAAAGCCCTTTTTACATCAGCAGTTGTCACAAAGTGCTTTTACAAAACACCCGGCCTTAAAACCCCAAGGAGCAAACAACAGTAGTGTTGAATTTCAGTGGCTAGGAAAAACTCCCTAAGAAGGCCGAAATTTAGGAAGAAACCTAGAGAGGACCCAGGCTCAGAGGGGTGACCAGTCCTCTTC
>JACXGI010004939.1:0-50269 GCA_016801175.1 Esox masquinongy
CCAAAGCCTTGCAAATGCCAGTCAGTACTGTTCAATCACTTATTAAGAAGTGGAAAATTTGGGGATCTCTTGATACCAAGCCAAGGTCAGGTAGACCAAGAAAGATTTCAGCCAAAACTGCCAGAAGAATTGTTCGGGATACAAAGAAAAACCCACAGGTAACCTCAGGAGAAATACAGGCTGCTCTGGAAAAAGACGGAGTGATTGTTTCAAGGAGCACAATACGATGATACTTGATCAAAAATGAGCTGCATGGTCGAGTTGCCTGAAAGAAGACTTTACTGCGCCAATGCTACAAAAAATCCCGGTTACAATATGCCCGACAACACCTTGACATGCCTCACAGCTTCTAGCACACTGTAAAGTGGAGTGACGAAACCACAATAGAGCTTTATGGTCACAACCATAAGCGCTATGTTTGGAGAGGGGTCAACAAGGCCTATTGTGAACAGAATACCATCCCCACTGTGAAGCATAGTGTTGGCTCACTGATGTTTTGGGGGTGTGTGAGCTCTAAAGGCACGGGGAATCTTGTGAAAATTGATGGCAAGATGAATGCAGCATGTTATCAGAAAATACTGGCAGACAATGTGCATTCTTCTGCACAAAAGCTGCGCATGGGACGCTCTTGGACTTTCCAGCACAACAATGACCCTAAGCACAAGGCCAAGTTGACCCTCCAGTGGTTACAGCAGAAAAAGGTAAAGGTTCTGGAGTGGGCATCACAGTCTCCTGACTTTAATATCATTGAGCCACTCGGGAGATCTCAAACGTGCGGTTCATGCAAGACGACCAAAGACTTTGCATGACCTGGAGGCATTTTGCCAAGACGAATGGGCAGCTATACCACCTGCAAGAATTCAGAGCCTCATAGACAGCTATTACAAAAGACTGCACGCTGTCATTGATGCTAAAGGGGGCAATACACAGTATTAAGAACTAAGGGTATGCAGACTTTTGAACAGGGGTCTGTTTATTTTTTTCTTTGTTGCCATGATTTGTTTTATGATTGTGCCATTACGTTATGACCAACAGTTGATTGTGAATCCCATAAGAAATAAAGGACATGTGTTTTGCCTGCTCACTCATGTTTTCTTTACAAATGGTACATCTACTACCAATTCTCCAAGGGTATGCAAACTTTTGAGCACAACTGTAAGCTCCAGACCTTCTGGTTTGAATGAGCATCCAACTGGCAGAACTGCGCTGGATATGCTTTATCTTGACAATAACTGTCTCGAGTCTGCAGGGAGTTGCTACGATGAAGCAGAGCTTTAAATATTATCACAACAATGCAAATTGGGGTGAAGAAATTCATATTTTTAACAATCACTAATGGCAATCTGTGTCTATTTCTATAATCGTTTTTAGGAACCTATTGATAGCAAAATGAACCACTCTTGAATTCAACCTGTTGTGAAATGGTGCATGTGAAGTCTACAAAACTGCTTGGATGATATCTGCTTAGCCAATCCGTACTTAATGAACTGTTTTTAAAAAAAAAACTGTTCTTAATTATTATCATAACAAATTCACTGACATTGTCAAAACATATTATACAGTATATTATTATGATAAACAATTACATAGTCATTAATTACTCTCACAGTTTTAAAATAGTTAATTTATTCAAATGTGTCCATTAACAAGGACAAGCAGTTCCCTCATTCCACCACTTGGAACTATACATATGCATGGTCATGGCTGTCTGTACAGTTGCAGAAGGAAACATTAAGACGAATAAACTTCACACTTTTATGGGAACGCATGGTTTATGAACAGTTTGTTTAAAGCTATTAGATTACGCGGGTAGTAGTTTTTTTCCATTCTTATCTGCACTTTGTTTTTACTTGATAGCATATAGGAAGTCAAAGCAATCTGTTCTCCAAGGGCCTATTTTCTTAAAGTTCAACAATAACTAAACATAATAGCCAAGTAAAACCATTTAAGCTAATTACATTTTTTTAAAAACACTATGTGCATAACCTGGTGGATGAAGACAGTTACTCATCATAAACATCCAATGACGAAAGTCCTACAACGAAAAAAGTTTCCTTGAAAAAGAGTCTAACTTTTTTCAAAAGAAATTCGTTCACCGTAAACGAGAATGTTTGTTCTGACCTCGGTATAGGTGCGCTATGTCCTAATATATCAGTCCTGGCCGAAATTTCTGCTAGGCTGTGGTAAAATGTGGACAAACTCAGGAGAAATGATTGGCAGGTCAGGGGTTCTGTGAGATGTCAGAGGTGTGGCCTGTTAACAGACCCTGTACACCTCCCTGTCCCTTGCAGCAGAGCTGCAATAAATGCAATCTCTGGCTGGTGAAGGATGGCCTTTCACACAGGAAAAAGCACACCCTGGATATCAAATTTATATGGATAGTATTTTAATTTATTTATAATTGATTTGGAGACATGGTTTTCTGCATATACTATTGGGTGCAATTGATCCCTTTGCCTTACCCCATGCCAAACATTTAATTTGCACAGGTGGCTTGGATTGAGAATGGCATAACAGCGCACATGGTCATTGTTCACAGGCAAACTGAGCCAGTGTGTTTTGTCGCCGGTGGCAGTACTGTCAGGCTCTGACATGAGCTGTCTCTGACACCCAGGGAGACAAAGCTTTTGGAGCCTCTTTGCACAGCACACCTCTCTCAGATGACGTTTTCACTGAAAAAAATAGGAGCACAAACACACTTGAAACTTTTAATGCAATAAGCGCCCAACTGAACATCTTGTACTGTATAACACAATGCTTTTGATGAACAATTTGAGCATAATATCACGAGAAGACGCCTTGATTCTCATCATCAGCATATAAACAATCATCATCATTACTGTCAGCGCTGTCATCGTTGTAATCTATAGCACTAATGAATAAGCCAGAGCAGTTGTTGACGTAGCGTAATTCTCTGACATCTGGGATGAGGGATGTTTTTAGATTGTAACCAGCACCTCCCTACATTGTTACTTAGCTCAGGATGGGAATGGTAAAGTACAATGCATGGTAATGTCCTATCAGGCTGTTTTTTTTATGTTTGTTTACCCTGGCCACTTATTCAAGAACAATACCAGCCTAATTGCTTGCTGACTAAGCTCACAATTGATTGATTCCTTTGCGCTATAAGTCTTCCCATATGTGCTTTTGGGAGATTCATGTGTATTATTCCGATAATTTGACCTGCAAGATGACTGAATGCTAATGTAATCATTGTTCCATATGTTAGAGATTCAATAAATTTTCATCCCAAGGGCAGGATTACAATTTGTTGAGAGACAATTGGTGATGTAAAAACATTCTTTTTTCTCTCACCTTTGTGTTCTCACCTGGGTATCACTAAATCAGTGTGATATGTTCCAATTATTTGAATTCACATTATTTTCTCAACCAAGAACACTCAAGTGAGCTCTCATAAAACAAGCAATGATCAATACAACTCCATATCACTCCGAAATATCATTGTCCTCGAACATTGCTCCTACATAATATGTTGTGCTGGATTAAATGCAGGGCCCAGCGCACAGATATTTTGCTCACTGATAAAAAGGAAAACATTGATCTCAAACTCAATATTTTCCATAAACGTTTGAGGTGGTGATACATTGCCTACTCCTTGTATGGAATGTGTTTGACTGTGAACCCATTTTGAACCAACAGCAATTGAAAATAATAATTGCTATTGTCCTTTTTCCTCTCAATTTTGTTGCAGTCATGACATTATCGTGAATCAAATTCCAATGGGACTATTGATGAACCTTTCATTTCCCATAACTCACTGGAATGTACTTTTATCACATAACTAATGTTATCAATCACTTGTGAATGTCAAATCAAAAATAAAGGCCCTATTTCACTCTAAAGGTGCAATTTTGTCCCTGTAGTGGTATATTTGAGCACATGATGCTTATTTTCATTTGAAATTCAATTATTTTTTGTGACATTTTGTTTGTTGCATGTCAAGCTTTCATAAAAAAGTATATCAGTAAATATTGTCAATTGTAAACAGGGACAAATCGACAGATTGTAAAGATGGAAACGCATCAGAATCTGCTGCTGAGAATGAAAAGAGTGTTGAAAGATCGGATTCATGTAAAAGTAATCATACTGGCCTGAAAAGACACTTATTTATAAGTGCCTGAAAAGACCAATATTTATAATTTAGTAAAATTCACATCAATACACTGAAAACGTTTGAGAGGGAAAAAATGTACAGTAAGAACGTATTCTTTAATATAAACGTACGGCTAATCTGTTTAAATAAATCATTGAAAAAATAAAAAGCAATTCCACAAAGCATAAATAAATATTTAGGCAGTAAACCATTTCTATTGCTATACCGAATGCGTGGCCCGTCTGGTGCTCAATCCTTCCAAGATCCCCCTGGTCACCTCTTGTCTGGCTTCCATTTGAAGTCTTCACTCAGTATAAGGCCATGGTGCTTGCCTACGGAGCAGCAACATTTGCTTCCTCTCCCAACCTTGTTATAACCTAAGTTATGCTCTGACCTTGCATTTCTACCTGGCTCCTGCTCTGCCAAGTAACAACTCTTCAGTCCTTGTACCCCAATGGTCGTACCAACTTACCCTTGTGGGGTAAGTTGGTATGCCCCCCAACGTCCCCAACGTCCCTGCCCATTTTCAGAAAACATTTGAAATCCTTACTTAAAACAACACAGCTGCCTTCTCAGTTGGCTTGATGAACTATCACTTGATTTTTTTTTGTAGTGGTACTGTTTTTTTTCCTGTACAGACTTTTGCGAATAACAAATTTAGTTAAATCAATTTGCTACTGCCTAGTTGTTCTAACTGGCTATCTTAAGATCTATGCACTAAATTTAAGTCACTTGAGATAAGACTGTCTGCTAAATAGTTAAAATGTAAATGCTTAGGTCAGTACCTTTTATGGGTTTCTTACTGAAAAATGTGTTATGAATCTTTCTAACAAAATACACTGTTACACTACAGTGTATTTACAGGGGTATTCAAATCTAGCCCTTGAAGCCAGTTTCACTCCATTTTTTCATTGCAACCCTCTAATCAGGGACTTATTCAGACTTAAGACACCAGGTGGGTCCAGTTAATGATGAGGTAGAACAGAAAACGAGCAGGCTCCGACCCTCGTAGGGTAAGATTTGAATACCCCTGCACTACACTGTTACACTACACTCCCAATTTCCATCTGAAGTTGTTCAAGATATAGTAATCCTAACAACAACAACTTTTTGCTACGGTTACGGTTAGGTTTAGGTTAGAGTTAGGTAATCTGTAGAACTGTAACGATCCCGGCGGAATGGGATTGTTCCAGTCCATGTTTTGGTTTTGTCTTTTCCTTAATTTTTGTCATTCCTTCCTGTCTTCCCTCAAGGACTCAGTTCATTAGTTTCATTCATCCCACCTTTGTTTGTACTCACCTGTGACCCATTTCCTCATTTACCTGTGTATTTAGTTTAGTCTTCTCCTCCAAGTTCCTGTCAATTATTGTCTGTCTGTAGACACTGTTGGTCTCTGCTTATAGTTTGTCTTCCAGTTTGTTTGGATTAAAATTTACCTCTTGAGAGTGTTCTGTGCCTCCTGCGCCTGCTTCCAACCCCACACAGCCATTACAAGAGCATCTAAAGATACACTTTCAAGACTCACAAAGTGTCATCAAAACCACCTGTCTTCACTACTTTTTTGCTATTTACCTTTACTCACACACTGTCAAAATGGATTTAACTTTCTCTGAACTTGCTGTTTAGTTTCAACAGTAGCTGATTTTCAAAGGGAATTTAGGATATCATGGCTTGCTTTGCTGTTAAAAGCAGTCCAGCACCACT
Source organism: Esox masquinongy (assembly GCA_016801175.1). Taxonomy (NCBI): domain Eukaryota; kingdom Metazoa; phylum Chordata; class Actinopteri; order Esociformes; family Esocidae; genus Esox; species Esox masquinongy. The sequence continues at coordinate 5,819 of JACXGI010004939.1, forward strand.
AAAAAAAACATGCTCCCAAATGGCAGGCAGGTCTCTGTTCAGTTTGAGGGACAGCTTTGTTATGTATGGAAAGAAATTAAGCAAATATATCTTGTCTGACACAGACAAGATAACCTTGTGACCTTGTGACTTTTTTGCCTTCGTTGATGAGGAGCAATCATCACCAGACTAATTCTGCCTCTGTGATTGTGTCAAGGTGATGCCTTAAAGAATCAAGGTGTATAATGGCAGATACACAACATACAAGGTGAATATTTCAGCAGAGTCTGCTTTAGCAACTTTGTTTAGAATTTCACTGCAGTGACATGGCATGACAAAGCCCAAACACAGACATGTTTTTGTTAGATTATGTTGTGTCAGGGCCTGAGAGTTTTATGCATTTTTGTCAGGATTGCACACACCATACTCTAAACATACCTTACCACCATACTCCAAACTATTGAGGGGATTGTCTATACCAAACAATATATAAAAAATATAAAACTAACATAATATTATGGTTGGATGAGTTGGATGATAACATTTTCATTTGGGGCTACTGTTGCATATCTCAGCTCACCAAAAAAATATTTAAAAAGCTTTCATGAAGTGTGATCCACTCACACTTATGGTTCTTCCCACATCCCCCCCGATCCTGTTAACACAATGGATGTCATCAAGGGAAGCAAATATGTGCAGCTGACCTTTCCAGGGTTTCTTATTCTACGCAGTGGAATGTGACCTCCATGTAGCTTCTCAGATGTGAGGTCCCACAGTGTTCCTAATGTGATTTGCAGCTCCATCTATTCTTGGACATAACACGATAGGCCTTAGTGCATTAAGGTTGCAGGGTGGTTGCGAACCCTTTGAGAAGGGGTTGCTCCAAAACTAAGTGTGGCTGTTGACTCTCACAGATTAAGTAAATAAAAGCTGTGTCAACAGTTGCCTGTGAATCATGTCTGCCTCCTCCTACTGCCATCGTTTCAGATATCTTTGCTTGTTTGCTAAAGGGCTGTTTTATTGATGCCTTGGTGTTCATGCTCTTGCTTGCCGAGGTGAGGTTAGTCTCCAACCAGGAAATCTGATGTGGCCCTTTCAAGAAAACAACTTGTTGAAAATTAGTTTTTCCACAGGTAATGCCATTCAATGACTACTACTTTCCTATAGATCAGGCTCAGTTCTGTCATAAGGGTTTGGACAGAAACGGTTTATTTGAGCTTAATTCAATACATTTAACTATTTTAATGAATTCAACTAATTTGAGAGGGAACACCTTTGGAAAAAAAAAACATTTAACATATTTGTCAATATCAAGGGACATTAAATTCCCTGGATGGTAAGTAGTCCTTAGAGATAGAGGACCTACAATATACATACATAAGTACATTAGCACATAGGAGAAGCATATGAATGGATATACCAAATTATAATGAATAATTTAATAAATAACAAATAAACTTAGAATTAAAATTGTATTTACTTCATCTTTTAGAAATGTTAAGATGCATGTACATCCATTGTGAATTACACACACTCTCACTGCATAATCCAAGCAGGCTGGGAATAGGTCTTAATATATGTATGATATGTGATTACATAAATATGCATTGTTTGCATCCTCTCAGCCTTCAACTGATTCTTCTCTTTCTCTACCATAATCAACTGTTGTTTTACAGGGAACTCCAAACATTATTTGGAACGTCACACATTCTGTTTCTAAACTCTGTAATCCAGCACATTGGATTCAAAATTTTCTAATCAACTAGCTAAAGTGGTGATTTGTTTGAAGCCTTAATCGTTTGGTCTCACTGTCCATTTTTGTGGGTAGACACATTTGGGAGGAAATTCTTGGGATGAAATCTTTGGGTGAAAACGAATACTCCAATCATGTGGCACACCCTGTAGCATACAACTCCCCGCTTTAATGTTTAGTTTCATAATTGATTCTAGCTCACACAGTTCGGGTTTTACAACCCGCGGAATCCTATTGTATTCATGGAACTTCTAATTCTGATAAAACATTGATAGCAGATCCCCTTCAATGCAATTTTGGAAATGCTTTACACCGACAGATTCTTTAGTGTGATGGTCACTGTAAAAAAGCATGTCTTATCAACACAGAGTGAGCTACAGACATTAGAGATTATGAGGCCCCAGCATCCACTCCATGAGGAAAACTGTCTGTCAGCCCGGTACTCTGTTCGGCACCTTAGAGCCCTTTAGCACACCCTCACACAAACTCACTCACTCTCCCACCATGCACACGAACATTCTTCCACACTACACCTACACTCCAGGCACACTCACCCACTTGTATAAACTCTTTGTTCCGCGTGCGCATTGTTTACTTCCTATTTATTTATATCCTGTTTATTTTTTCTCTACTTCACTGTGTTTGTAAATGAAGAGACATCCTAGTAAACAGGCAACGTACTATGAATGTCTAGGGGACCATGACACAACCTGCAGCAGTAGCGTCCTAATGACTTGTTCCTAGCAGCGAGATTGTTTAAAGTTCTACGTGCCAAGCACAGTAACTGATGGTACCATTTTGTGTTTATCTGGGAGATATACAAAGTGGTGATGCAGGGACCTGTAATGTTCTGTGGGCATAAAAAACATGTTATTGGATTTTCTTTACCCACAACCAAACCCTTTGAACAACTGTTGGTCTATAATGTTGAGAAATAAATGGGAAAGGAAATGGTTAAGCTCATAACTCAAACAGTGCTCTTGAGAAGAGTGATCAATCCACTGTACTGACCATGATCATCCCCAGTCTCCACTAAAAAAGCAAACTATTAGAGCAAACTATTTCAGGGACCATTAGCTACCTTTGATCAAATGTTCCTGGCATTTGGTATGATGAAATAAAATCAGATGTGCACTGATCAATCATTCTGACATTCTCGATGTGAACTTGAATACCAAATAAACGGGTAATAGGCCAACTGAGATGGTGCTTGATTAGGAGTGCTAGGCTTTCCTCCGGACCATTGCTTAAGTCAGAAGCCAAAAAGTACCCAGTCATTGGATCACCCTACGCAATTGCAAATCTATTTATTATATTCAATACCCTGCATGAAACTGAATGACGGTGTGTCACTGGAATGGAACCGGCATCGCAATTTTCTTCAATGTTCTGTATGGAAGCCTAAAAAATTATGCAAATTTAAGACTAAAATAAGTATGACTATTATTTTTAGTGTAAAAGACATCTAAAAAGGATTGTTCAGTTTGTTGTTTTGGCGTCCTGGAAAAGAAAAGGAGTTGTTATATACAGCTATTCTTTCATGCTTCTGGGACACAAATGTTTTGGACCACATGCAAGGTCCACCTTCAGACAAGTGAAAATAAAAAAGACCCAAAAGGAAGGTGACTCTGAAATGCTTACATGCCAAAATAATATGTGTGTGTTTGTGTGTAGGAAATGTTGAGGAAGTCTTAGCCATGGGTTTCCTCTTAACTTGCAGTAATGAGCTTCCATGTCTATTTTTACAGCAGAAGAACTTAGGTTACCTGTAGTTGCACCTGTTGAGTCGACCTGGGCGCCTCCCATCCCCCGGGTGATAAAAGCCTGACTCCACCAAACCACATTGATTAATGTCACACTTTTCACCAAGGTAGTGTAGCCAAGGTAGCATCTGGCACCTTTAGTGTTAAGTGGCTGCAATATGCTAAGGAAATTGTCTCAATAACCTAAAGGATGCACCACGAAACCCTCGGGTCCGGGCTGTAGAAGTGTTCAGGGCATGCGCGTGACATAAGAAATTACAAAACAAGAATATAACCTAGACAACACTGACGGGAAATGTTGTTCTTGGGACAAGATTTCTTCCAAAAACAGCCACTGATCGCTCTGAATGAATTCATGTGTCCTGTAGCTTTGAAAGTCAGAGCCAAAAATGCCACAGCGAAAACCAACGTGTTCCCCTGAAGATTTTCTACCAGATGATGTAAATGATTAATTTGTACCTTAAATGGTTGTGGGTTAAGACTTGAACATTACTTACATTCTTTATCAGAAAATTTTTTTTACTAGGAAAATAAGTACTGTAGTAAACATAAGATTCTTTGTGTTTCTACCACAAACACACATTAAGATATTTATGACAGCTTGTCATCAGTCCATCAGGGCCACAAGACTGTTGACTTGAGGGTGGTTAATGCTAGCGGTGTGCTTAGGGATGGGTTGAGTACTGAAAATCAGTACCCAAGTAAGAGTACAGTTACTGATTAGTTGATACATGGTAACATTACACAAACTATCAGGGATGGACTGCGACCAAAAAAACAGACTTGGGCTTTCGTCCAAACCAGCCCACCTCACACCAGCAACAGCCCAAGCTTCCATCATGATTAAACATGCAATTATCACATGGTATAATTCTTGAAGTGCTAACGGAGACATAGAACACTGTCTGGCTGCTCAGTGAGGAATCAGTTGGTAGTAGACAGTGCTGTGTGAAGGTAGATGCACTATGCGAAGGTAGTAGACAGTGCTGTCAACAAAGCAACAGTGAAGTAGTTGACAGGACAACACCACCACAAAGAGCATAGTGAACCGGAAACATGACAGTAAATCATGTCATGGCTACCTTATTTGAGGAGCGGTTATCTCAGCAGCTCACTTTTCTCTGCAACTCTATTATCAGCTTGTCAATATCCAGGCTCTCCCTGACACTCTCTCCCCTGCCTCTGACCTGGGCCTTTCATCATCCCAGATATGATGGAATTGATCATTGATAAAAAGTGAATGTGCTGTATCAATGACGGACTGATGTAAACAGCAGACCAACAAAGAAACATTAACCTTTTCATTGCAAGAAAAATTAATATCTCAATCTATTCAAATTTCAGATCTCTAATCCCTTTTTAGAACACATGTTCAAGAAGCGATGCCAGTTTAGGAATTTGGCTTGAAATGAGTATGTCTAGCTACAGCAAGTAGACTAGCAACATTAATCAACTGCCTGGTAGGCATCACGGTAGCTAGCTAGTTTAGAGACACAGCCCAATACTGATTTCCTATCTAGTCTCCCTCCCTGCCCTGGCTCCCTATCATCGCTTACCGCTTCGGCACCAATGACTTCCAACTGCTAATCTAATACTAGGCTCACAATCACCAATGTAATTGGCTCTGTTGTCACATGTTGATAGTGTTTGACCTGGCACAGGTGCTGCATCACGGTTGTCTCCATCCTGGGTTACAGTACTGTAACAGCAGAATCACGACCAGTAGCAGGCGTGAGGTCTAGCAAGCTGTGTGTAAAATGAATGAATTTGCACATGTATTTCGTCCTCTTCAGTGATTTGCACATACTAGGCTGCGCGTTCTGCTGGGATTGAACCAGAGGGCCCGGCCCTCTCCCTTCTCGAAAAATCAATAGTGTCAAGAGTGGTGCAGAGCTGGAATTAGCAACAGATTGCTCTACTCCGCCAAGAAGGAAGCAAAACAAAAATCAGCATTGACGAATTAGACTACCAAAGGAAAACCTGTTATTCAAGTGAGTAGATAAAATATAGGGGAGTAAAGAGGTATGTGAAACTTATTCGTTAGTTACTCAAAAGAGTACCCTTTTACTTACTTGTGTTACCGGTAACTCATTGCTATCCACTCATGGATGTGCAGAGAATTCAAAAACAAAGATTTACACATATGAGAGATTTGCCAGAAACAAATATCATACATTTATTCAATGGCATTATCTGTGATCGGCGAAAGTTACTGAAATCCATACATTCTCATGTCACTCACGTGGTGGAGAATGCCAAGCTCTCAATTGGCTCATTTAGCTGTCAGTGAAGACACAGGCCGGGTATTTGTTGAGCCTGCTGCTGTGATTAGATTCGAAGAAGTGGGGCTTCCTCACTTTGTTTTCTCTGAGCAGACTGGTCTCAGAAGGATGACATTTTACGTAAATTTTAGGCAGGGGATTTCGTAAGATATATTACGTGCAGTAAAATAACATTAGAGTCGGAATGGAGAAAAAGAAAGCAGTAGCCATAGTGTGAACCAGGGACCTTCCACATCCTAGACAGGCACGCTACCCACTACTCCACTGAGGAACCTGTAATCTGGCTTGGCGAGTGGTGTATGTTTCAAATTATTTTCTTTCTAATCCAAACCCAGACCATAACCCTAACCTTAACCCCAGTGCTGTGATACCTAACCTTAACCTAACCTGAACCCCAGAGCTGTGAGACGTAACCCTAACCAAACCTTAACCTAACCTTTTTTGTTTCCTAATCGTAGCCCAAACCTTAACCCTAACCTTAACCCCAGTGCTGTGAGATCTAACCTTAACCCTAACCCCAGTGCTGTGATGCCTAATGTTAACGTAACGTTAACGATAAAATGCTTTTATAACATATTCTAGCAATCTTGCTATTGCTGTTACTCATCCAAAATCCCCATGTCTAGTGTGAGCGACTGCCTCCTCATCCCAATGTTACTGGTTCGAAAAACAGTTCAAACATTTTGTTAAAAAATCGTCTTTCATAGCGTTCGCACATATCATACGTTTGTCTGGCGTTCGAATGTTATTTTACGTTTTAATAGCGCTCGTAACATTTGATACGTTATAATAGCGTTCGTAAGATATGTTACATTTTAATATTTTTGTTATGTATCATACGTTTTGGTTGCGCATTGTAATGTAACCTAACGTAACGTCACATATCATACGAAATCGTGTGCCATGGATTTTCGTAGAATAGTCTACGTAGGTTCCTGAGACCAGGTTGCTCTGAGAAGTGTTCACACACACGTAACGGCTCCTGCATTCGCTTTCACCGCCTAGTCACAGCAATAAACTCTCACCATTCCTTTATTCCAAACACATGGTTTGCGTTAAACAAAATCCTTTATCAAACATCAGGTTGATGCCGCTGTCCCTAAACCTAACTCCCAGGCAAGCACACACTTGGTCAGATTTCAATTCTTCACTTATCTCAGGGTTCAACTTGGGCGCATCTATCCAGGATTACAGATTTGAGTTTTACAGGATCAGCACACCCCTATTTAATAATGCTTTTAGTTTTCCCTGTTAAAATGCTAGGCAGGTCTTTAACATAACTTCTGGACATATTTTCATTATATTCACTACAGTGCATTCGGAAAGTATACAGACCACTTCGCTTTTCCACATTTCATTACAGCCTTATTCTGAAATAATTATTTGATTCATACATTTCTAATTATGTATTTTCTTTTCTGTCAACTTTCATGTTTGGCATTAGTTACTCTTACTAAACCGACTGCATTGATTAGTGTTTGTCCTAATTGTTGCCCACTGTTAAAACTAAAGAGTTAATTACTAAAAAGGGCATTTAGAAAATGAATTGAAATTACGCACATCTGAAATCTCCAATATGTGTGCACGCAAACGGCCCATTTTTAGGATATTCCTCTGTGCTTTATCTTGAAAACCTAATTGCTGACCTACACACATTTTTAGGACTGCATTCCCAGTGGACTAATAAACAAAATTCTGATTTGCTCATTATTGCACCCCATAGCTGGTGTTTCATCTTTGTCTCTGTGGTGTGTGCTCTCGGTCTACTGGCATAGCAATGTCTAGCATAAAAAACTGAGCTTGCTGTCCGTCTCCCAGGGTTGTAACAGCATGCAGTACTCTGCATACTGAGTACTGCACTCAGTATGCAGAGAAACTGGGAGAAACTGGGAGAAACTGGAAGACACTGGATCCCCCTGCAAAAAGCCCGCACTCCCAGCCAATCAACTTACTGGAGCTAAACCTACTTGTTTGCAGTTACTGTTGTTGTTGACAAACTGATTTAACCATCACTGGAAGGTGCTTTAATGGTTCTTCCTCAGCTCGTGAGGTCCACTGTAGATCGTCTTGCCTTATTAATAACACTGGAGTTCATGGTGGAGGTTTCATACAAAGTTATTTTCAAGTCTGGGAACCTGCAGATATGTCTTTAATAACACAGAAAATATAACTCATGTAACTAACTTAGTTATTCACTGATTTCGCAACAGCAGCTAGCTGTCAACCTTTATTAGAACATATTAAATGTTATACATGCATTGGTTAGCAGCATCCCTAATCCTATTCCCTTGCATTTAATATTACATTTGAGTGGCTGGCTCACCTACATTGTTAGCTATGTCAATAAGCATAGGAAAGCAGTTCATTGTTTGTCCATAATCTGTGTAGCTGCGGAACACCATTTGTTGTTTTTGGATATCAAAGCAACCTGTCCATTTACACAGTCTGATACCTTACTTGACCCTTTAGAACCAAATAACTATAGAATGCTGCTGTAGATTACTGTAAATGAATCACATTATCTCATACATTTCAAACAAAAAGACAGACACCAAGAAGAAATTACATGTACAAGTTAAATTTGTTTCAAAAAGCACATACTTTTGTCTAATGTATCACAACATTCATGTAATAAATAATAGATTTGTTTTCTTTCATTGTGTAGACATTGACCGATCAAAAAAGTATTTATACTCAACCACCCTGTCTGGTGTGTTCTCCCTATTCTTATACCTGTCCCCCTCCATCCAAGTGGTCCTTCCTCCTCTTCTCAATGTTTCTACAGCAGTCCCTCTCCATCCATCTCCCCCACTTCCTCCCACTCTCCTTCTTCCTCCTCTTCTCCCTGTTCCTACAACTAAGTGGTTAACCGAATATACAGCTAAAAACTCTCTCCCTTGTCAGAAAAAGTAAGCAATTATGAGCTCCACAACTGAGATGCTTGCCTATCTAATGATCATAACAGGGTTTGAACTGTCAACTAAAAATTATTACCAGTGTTTCTCAGCATCAAACATGGACAACACTAAACATATTGTATATCATATGTTACTGAACTCAACATCATTAGTGCTTTAAAAGAGCAACTCTGTATTACCAAACAACATAGAAATAGCCTCTCGTAACTTGAAAAGCTGGGCGGTTTGAATTTTTTGTACTGATCTTCAAATAACTCACACATTTATGGTTCTTCAGAAAACCTAAAAGGGGGCCAGAGTGGCATCACACTCAAGACGCTTTGTCACGGTAATGGTGTAGTGAGGACGAAGAACCAGGCGCAGGCATTTCTCACGTTCGTGGTTTTTTTTAATGAAAAACAAACCAAAACCAAACAACGAACGGAAACGATAATGCTAAACTGAATGAAATAAAAGTGCGCAACATGCGTCTTATACAAGGAACATTCAAACAGTAACGCAAAGCAACACTCACCAACATAACTCGCTAACAAGCAACAATGACCCACGCCTAGCGGACCCCACGTCCAACGGGTAGAGAGGGTGAGGAACCACAGAGGAGGCGGCTCTGCTGGGGGCGGAGCCTTCGAAGCCGGCCGAGGGGGCGGAGCTGCCGAGACCGGTAGGAGCGGCGGAGCCGCCGGCACTGGAAAGGACGGCAGATCGGCCGGGACTGCAGAGGGCGCCGGGACGCCCGGGACAGGAGAGGGCGCCGGGACAGCCGGGACAGGAGAGGGCGCCGGGACGGCCGGAAATGCGAGGGCGCCGGGACAGGAGAGGGCGTCGGGACGGCCGGGACAGGGGAAGGCGCCGGGACGGCCGGGACAGGTGAGGGCGCCGGGACGGCCGGGAAAGGAGAGGGCGCCGGGACGGCCGGGACAGGAGAGGGCGCCGGGACGGCCCGGACAGGAGCGAGCGGCTGCGGCGGCATCTCCTCTTCGGGCTCAAGCGGCTCGGGCCATTCCTCCTCGGGCTCAGGCGGCTCGGGCCACTCTTCCTCAGGCCGAGTGGCCAGGGAACCATCCGTCCAATCCACCCCATGACAGGTAGGAGGCACGGGCTGTCGCTTCCTCCTACGGCCTCTTCTCCTGCATCCTGTCCTCTCCGCCTCTTGCATTTCCTGTAGGAGGAACTACCAGCTCCTCCTCTTGCCGAGTGAGGGGCTTGACCACTCCCCATTGGTCAACGCCCCATTGCGTCCCCCCAAAATTTTCTTGGGGCGACCTCCACTCTTGCTCCAACAGGGGGTCTTCCTCCACTCTCCCATAGACTACTTCCTCATCGTCCGAGGAGAGGGAGTCAGACCCCCAATCACTCCTCCAGGAGTAAACTCCTCCTGGCGGGGTTGCCTGCTGGTTCCGTTTCTGGTGGATCATTGTCACAGTAATGGTGTAGTGAGGACGAAGAACCAGGCGCAGGCATTTCTCACGTTCGTGGGTTTTTTTAATGAAAAACTAAAACTAAACCTAAAAAAAACTAAAACTAAAACAAAAAACTAAAACTAAAACTAAAACCAAACAACGAACGGAAACGATAATGCTAAATTGAATGAAATAAAATTGCGCAACATGCGGGCAGGACAACACGAGAAATACACACACTGCCCTACACATTACACGCTTATTTGTTTCCTATTTAAAATCTACGAATTATTCTTTCATTATGAATTGCAAATACAAAATAGTTGACTTCATAAATAATTGATTGCTTTTACCCTGAATCAAAAGTCATTATTTGATAGATGAAGCTAGATGAAGCAATCTCGAACAGTTTTCCAGTCTCTGCTGCTTAGAAACCCACAGCACAATGCTGCCACCGCTATGCTTCAACGGTAGGGATGGTGTTCTCAGATTGATATATGGTGTTAGGCCTTTGCCAAACATATTGCTTAGCACTGAGGCCAAAAAGCTTTATTTTGGTCTCATCACATCATAGAATCTTCCTTCTTTTGCTCTCAGATTCTCCTACATGCCTTCTGGCAAACTAAGATGTGGTGTAAATGTTTTTTTGTTTTTTTTGGCCACTCTCCCATGAAGGCAACTTCCATAAAGTAGCCGGGCTATTGTTGCACAGTGTTTTTGAGAACGCCCTATTCTAGTCAGTTTCCCATTTGTGCCATATTCTCTCCGTTTATTAATAATGGACTCTACTGTGCTACTGATATTCAGTTGCTTGGAAATATTCATACATTCCACCCCCTGAAGGTGCTTTTGAAGAATCATATTCTGAATTTGCTTGGAATGTTCCTTCCTCTTCATGATGTCGTTTTCGTTAGGAATTGCACTAACCAAGTATTGATCAGTGCCAAAAAATCCATTCAGATTTCTAATTGTAACACATTAAATATGAAAATGTCCAAAACTTTTGAGAGCCACTGTATCAAGTTACGTAAGTTTGTCAGTGACAGGCTCCAGAGGTGATGATCCCATGCAAATATCACAGCTGGTGTCATTTCCTGATAGAGGTGTATGCATCTTCTCTGACAGGGCTCTCTTTATCTTTTCTTGCATTGTACTGATTGGTCTTTATACTCACAAGCTTCCATCACTTTCAAATAACTGTTGTCTGCCACAGATAATAGCAATTCAGGAGACACTGAAACGAAAACAAAATAAATACTGTACGAAGGTCAGCAGAATTTTTTATTGTAAACAGAGTGAGGTCATACCAACGCTACATACAGTGTGTAATATGTTATGCCAAACATCGGATGGTTCCCTTTTGGTCAGTCACTTCATACAGCACTTTACACGTTTTGCAATCATCTAGCGCATCCAGTGAACGCTCAATACAATCGTGCCTTGAGAAGGCCAAGAGAACGGTCAGGCTCACTGAAGGCCCGGCCTGACATATGCCATAAATACCAACTTGACCAAGACCTACTAGGGAAAAGAAAGAACAAAAATGAAAGCTGCTGGATGCATCCTTAGAATCTGAAAGGGTCATGCTGCTCTCCTCTGGAAGTCCATAGCATCGATGTCAGAAGTAGTACCTCATAAAGTCCATAGCATCAATGTCAGAAGTAGTACCTCATAAAGTCCATAGCATCAATGTCAGAAGTAGTACCTCATAAAGTCCATAGCATCGATGTCAGAAGTAGTACCTCATAAAGTCCATAGCATGAATGTCAGAAGTAGTACCTCATAAAGTCCATAGCATCAATGTCAGAAGTAGTACCTCATAAAGTCCATAGCATCGATGTCAGAAGTAGTACCTCATAAAGTCCATAGCATCAATGTCAGAAGTAGTACCTCATAAAGTCCATAGCATCGATGTCAGAAGTAGTACCTCATAAAGTCCATAGCATTGATGTCAGAAGTAGTACCTCATAAAGTCCATGGCATCAATGTCAGAAGTAGTACCTCATAAAGGAATTCTTGCAGAAGGTAATGGTAGAAGTGAAAACTTGATAGTCTGGATGGATATTCTTTATCACGTTGTTTCTGGGACAAGATGAATCATGCGTGTGGACCCATTTCGATTGGTTTTGTATGTAGCCTGTGCCATGTTGAAGTAGTGTTTGGCTGTGTATGTGCCATGCAGGAATGTATTTTTGAATGTCATGATCAATGTTTCTACACTCTACAATGGATTTTGTTTTTGTTTGTTGGAAAAAATGGGTGGGTGGGATTAAGAAGTGCTCAAAATACTGTATACTTGATAAAAGGAGAAATTAATGGTGTCCTGAAGGAAAATAAATAGACCCACTTGGAGGGCATTTTGTAACTGTAGGATCTTTTTGAGCCGGACTATTCATTTTTCAGCCTGGCTAGCACCAGATCTGAAGTCCTTGACTGTATGGAAACGCTTGTCTGACGTGACACCAAGAAGCAAACATAATTAAGGGGATGTGACTTCAGACTTTAAGCCTACCCTACATTGGTTGGATCTCCATTTGAATTAAACAAATCATACCATTTTGTTTTACATTGGACTGCCTGATGATACTCACATGAGTCGCTCATCTGCTTCATGTTTACATATAGCGAATGCTATCATCCTAACTGGTAGACCAACAGACAGCCTGTACAGTATACCACCTGATACATTTACATTTTACATTTTAGTCTTATCCAGAGCGACTTACAATAAGTGCATTCTTCTTAAGTTGTCTTCGATGTGTCGTCACGTCTGCCTGGCTAGTTCCTTCTCCACTTGCTGTGATAACGGTTTTGCTATGAGGTTATTATTGGAGGTGCCATTGCAGGAGTGCAACAGCTGCTGATATGATACTTGAGGGGTGTGTTGACACTTTAAAACTCTGTATGAAAAAATCATACCTGTATGAAAAATCTGTTGTTCTACCCTTGAGCAAGACAGTTAACCCTCATTGCTCGGTGTCAGCTCATTGCATTTTTCCAATTCCAAGAACTTGGATAATATTTAGAAGCCAAAAAACAGTTGGATGTTGTATGAAAACAGACAAGTACCCCTTTTTCCTCCATTAGGGAACAGATGTTACAGTCATATTAGTCATTATACCCACTAGATGCAAATAAAAAAAGTGTGATCAGCAAGAGAGCTTTGTCAGTCTGCACATCATCAAGGTCACCCAAGACTGTTAGGGTAATTATAATTCATATATTACTAACTGAAAGTTAGCATTTTGCCCACAGGAAGAGTATAATCAAATAACTTCAGAAGTGTCATTTCCAAGGCTGTTTTCATGTCTTTCAATTAGATTATCCCCTCTTAGTTCTGACCTCTCTTTATTTCTGAGGATGATGCAGTATGAATTGATAGTGATCCATCCCACATGACTGGAGGGAGATGACTGCAGTCATTTGTTAAACGTCCTAAAACAGCGGTAAAGTCAAACTCAAGATAAGATGAATTAATTTCAGATCTCCTCTTCGAAAAATGTAAAAATGTGAAGTACAATATTCTTAAATAAGCAAAGACCCATCAACGCTTATGTCTAGCAAAAGAGGATGCTATAGCAGTGCCACAGCACCCCAACTCTTCCTCAAGCACTGCGACAGTTATATAGGCCATGGTGGTCAATACCTGTCAGTAAAATCTCTGAAAAGACACCCTTGGGACTTTGGCTCTAGCCCCTACATTATTTTCATCTCCCTACATATCCCCTACAAATACACTGAGTGCCATTTGGAGCCTATCCAGAGTTCTTTTCATCCTAACACTTCTAAGTAAGATTTAAAACACCTGTAATGCTTTTTTCGGCTGGTCTTACAAATCAGTGATAGGTAATCATTCTTGCATGGCATGTCATAAACCCCCAATGAGTCTACAAGCAGTGCATACAGTATTTTGGCAAGGCCATGACCTTGCTGACTGGCACAATTTTGAAGAATGATACCTGACACCACAATTCCTATTGTACAATTGCTTCACGCCTCATAAATAAATTGTGCTTGTGTCTTGGTAGTGATAATGGGAAGCTGCTCAGATGTATTTTGACTCTGTAATGATTCTGCTTTATCTCAGAGGAATAGAAAGAAGACATGGCACCACACAGTCAGAGGCAAGTACCAACACCTGCAAACTGTGGTTTTGTAGATTATGGTGACTTTTCTGTGAAAATGAAAAAGAGGGTCATAAGTTATTAACAAACAGCAAACATCTAGACAACATGTTACTAGTACAAAAAAGCATACATGGTGCTGTTAGAATTATTAGGTATTATGTATTAGGTATTAAGATTTCTAAGACATGCTCAGAATAAAAAAGGGGAAGCAAAGGCCCTTGAGTCAACCTAGCAGCAAAAAACACCTAGTTTCTTAACAAGGGACCCACTTCATGTAGTCATGTCTGTCTAAACAGACCACACACACGTATTTACCATCTTGTGTAGATCCTCGGCAGACAAGCCCCAGAAATGTATTTCCCGAAATTCATATACACCATTCACATTTAAAGCATGATATACTTATTATCTTAAAAAATTCAAAACAAAGATCTCTCTTTCTCTGCTGCCTACCAGCCCTTACATGTGCTCAAAAGATACCTTTGGGAAAAAAAAATAAACTCCCAAAAACCCAACTCTAACTCGAATTTTAAACAGACCCTTAAAACCACTTTGCATGAAGTTATCCTTCTGGGCAGGATGGCTGGCTAATGGCCGGTTTACAAGCACACATTGTTGGGCTATTCCCTCACCATTATAATACTAAATAGCTGCTTTTGACATACTTCATAAAAGATATAATATGGAAATGGATAACTAGTTCACTCAAATTGTAAATGGTAATTATCTCAAATATATATCTGGAAAGACCTGGCAGTTACTTACTTTAATGAAAACAGTATAGAGGAGAATGCCACGGTCTCCAGGAGTGTAGAAAGTGATTCTGCATATTTAAAAAAGAATGTGAAAGAAAAATCCTGACACAGTGCACCATCAAATCGAAAATAATTACAAAATGAATTAAAAATTAACAACACAAGTAATGAGTTATATTGCATTTTTCCAACATGTGTAGTATATTGACATTGAATTCCCATTATGATGTAATCTGACTAAGGCACAGGATCCAATCCAAGGGACAATGCTGTTTAGCATTGTCCATGCATTCATATGTGTTTCTTTGGCTACGCACATCAGTAGTTGTTTTGATGACAAAATGAGAATGCATGAACAGAAAAGAACTGTATACCTACTGATATAAAGTGGTTGATTTTTGACATAGGGCTACATGGCTTTCTCTGATCCTGGGGTCAAGAGCATTATTCACTTTACCAAGTACCAGGATATTTTTGCCCAAAACCTCTTTGCCCCTTTCAGGAGACTAAATTTGTCCACCAGTGGATTATACGACAATGTCCTAAAGAACACTTGAAAACCACAAAGATGCTATTAATAGACCACAAAGATCATCATTTCTCAATGGCCACCTCTGTCTCCAGATTAGAATCCCATTTTAAACCTGTGGTTTGAATAGATGAGGGCAGTCCATATGCAGAGACCAAAGGATCTCTAGGATCTGGAAGGATTATGCATGGAGAAATTGTCTATGTTCTCTTAGAATGTGTTCTTCAATCTCATTACAAATTCTAAGAAGGCTCAGAGCATTATCCCTTTCATTCCAGAGGGCAGTCTTTGAAAACCTAAATTGAAAATATCTACAGATTTATGGGGTTTAATTTACTTTACTGTAACTCTGAAGTAACTGATACATATCCAGATGTATGGGCATACTTGTCTCAATGTATACTTTGTCATGGTGATATAGACTAAGTATACTCTGTCATGGTGTTATAGACAGGAAAAGGTATGTGCTTTACATTTCCTCAAAGTACACACTGCAATGGCAGATTAATATACTTTATTCCGACAAATACCATGAAGCAAAGCAGTTTTTTTTTCCTTTTCCCCTGCTGTCAGATTTGCTAGGATAAACAGATTAGAGTTTTTTCAAGTGAAATTACAATTATTTTGCTTCTTTATGTTATGATATTGGCTTTGTGATATTGTATATATATGTTTTCTATCAACAGAGTAACCGATGTAAAAATGGACTTAGTGTGTCTAGGGAGAGTAATGCAGTGTGGGTTTTGTAGGTGGCTAATTCTCCTCAACATTAAAGCAGCTGGTCATAAGCTATGCCTGTGATTAGGCAAACTGTTAAAACGCTATGTGCTCCAACCAAACTATGTATGCTCCACTCCAGCTCCACGACACTCGTACTGTGGCTCAAGCTTGTCTGATTGATTTAGGATGTCATCAGAATCATTGATTCTCTTGACAACCAGACTTTATGTTGGCTGCATGAAGTATTGAAGAATTGTTGCTACGATTCTGTCATTTCTCATAATTATTCAGTTCGATAAAATGTTTCCGCCAGCAAAAGCCTAGGTCCAATTGTCATGTTTTGCCTCTGGGTTTTGGGTGGATTGCCCTTTATTGTAACGCAGGTAAAGGCATTACCTTGTTGTTAAAATATTTTATTGTGCATTTGTGTACAGTATTGAATAATATGTAATCTATTAGCAAGGAATGTCAACAAACAGCATCTGATCCCACTTTAAGGGTCAGAGGCCATTTCAAGAATCTCAGATAAATTCTGTCTGGCTCCATTTTCAGCCCTGAACATAGCTAACTAGACAGTTTTACATGCTTTGGTAAATAAAGTACAAACATCCCCCCCTCAGACTATCCACCAAGTGTTGTCTGCACTGAGCAGGGTGAATGCAAGCAAGGCTGCTGGTCCTGATGGCGTCCCCAGGCGTGTGCTCAGAGCATGTGCTGGGCAGCTGGCCGAGGTCTTTACCAACATTTACAACATGTCTCTGGCCCAGGCAGTTGTCCCAATGTGCTTCAAGACCGCAACCATTGTGCCAGTGCCGAAGCAGTCGACCACGTCTAGCCTGAATGACTTCCGACCGGTTGCACTCACCCCCACAATCATGAAGTGCTTCGAAAGACTAGTTCTGGCCCACCTTAAGTCCTGCGTCACCCCAACACTGGATCCCTATCACTCTTCACTCTGCCCTGACCCCTGGACAAAACCAACACCTACTGTATGCGAGAATGCTATTCATAGACTTCGGCTCAGTATTTAACACTGTCATCCCCTCTAGGCTGGTCAACAAACTCCATGATCTGGGGATCAGACCCTCTCTCTGCAACTGGACTTTGGACTTCCTAACCAATACACCCCAGTCTGTCAGGTTAGACAACCTCACCTCCTCCACCCTGATCCTGAACACTGGTGTTCCACAAGGCTGCGTGCTGAGCCCTCTCCTGTACTCACTCTTCACCCACGACTGCGTTCCTGTACACAGTTCCAACACCATCGTCAAGTTCGCAGACAACACCACGGTGGTAGGCCTGATTAGTGACAGTGACGAGTCAGCATACAGTAGGGGTGTCAAACCGGATCCACGGAGGGCTGTATGCAGGTTTTTGGTTTTTCCTTTAAATTGGTTCCCAGTTCAGACCTAAACAGCCAGGTGAGGGTAGAAACTAACCCATCAGTGACCTAATTAATCAGTCAAGTACTAGGTGAAAGCGAAAACCTGCAGACACTCGGCCCTCCATGGAACCGGTTTGACACCTCTGGCCTACAGGGAAGAGGACATGCGCCTGGCGGCATGGTGTGCTGACAACAACCTGGCCCTCAACACAAAGAAAACCAAGGAACTCATTGTGGATTACAGGAAGTCTAAAAGCTGCAGCAACGCCCCAGTCATCTTTGATGGTACTGAGGTGGAGCATGTGTCCAGCTTCAAATTCCTGGGTGACCACATCTCCGAGGACCTCTCCTCATCCCTCAACACCTCAGCCCTGGTCAAAAAGGCGCAGTAGCGCCTGTACTTTTAGAGGAGGCTGAAGAAGGCCCATCTGTCTTCCAGGATACTTGTGGACTTTTACCGCCACACAATCGAGAGCATTCTGACAAACTTCACCACAGTGTGGTTTAGCAGCTGCTCCATAGCTGACCAGAAGTGTCACAAGGGTGTGTGTGGAAGTAAGGAGCCAAACGCAGGGAGGCGGTTAACGTAGCTTGTATTGTCTCTTTTAAATGGCACGCAAAAAACAAAGCGCACAAGCGCAAAAACAAGCGTGCAAGTGCTTCTCAAAACAACACCAAGAGCTTCTCAGTACAACACCGAACATAGAACAATACCTCACAAAGACGCCCAGAAACACAGGAACTAATATAGACAACCTAATGAGGGAATAGACACCAGGTGTGTGCAATAACAAGACATGACAGTGCCGTGGGAGGAGAAGTGGCGTGACTAGAAGGCCGGCGATGACGCACGCCGAACACCACGCCGGGGGGGGGCGTCTCCTATGCGAGTCCTCTTTACAAGAAGGCCCAGCAACGGGTGGTGAAGACCGTCCTGCACATCACTGGAGCCCAGCTTCCTGCCATCGCAGACCTCCAGCGCAAGTAGTGTCTGCACAGGGCGCGCGGGATCATCAGCGACCCTTCACATCCAAGCCACAAACTGTTTGCCCTCCTACCATCTGGCAGGTGGTACAGGTCTCTACGGTCCCGCGCCAGCAGGCTCAGGAACAGTTTCTTCTCATCGACTGTAACCCTGCTAAACTCTGTCACCCAGAGAACTCTTGTAAACTCTGTGACCCATCACTTACCACACCCCCCCTCAGGTCCTTGTTGCACTACTCCCTTGTACTACTCTGACACTGCCTTGCAAAGCCTGATAACAGAAGTTTTTCAGTTGTTGCAGCTGTTACACACACGTCTACCTCGGGGACCTTAGTGCTGCTATCTCTCCATCCCGGTTGCACATGCTACCCTACTACATTACTCCTTTATTTGGCTTGTTTGCACATCTAGAATGCCATTTAGAAACTGCCATTTATACCCAAACAACTATTATCCCACTTGTAACATATACTATACTTAATACTTGTAAACTTTCTGCCCTCCTCTATTTGCCTTAATCGCACATTTAGTATTGCCATTTGCACTGCATTTGCCTTCATTGCACATCTGAACATTCCACTTGTAATATACATATACATAATACTTGAAAATACTTGTACATTTTCTGCCCTCTATTTGCACTTCTGGTTAGATTCTAACTGCATTTCGTTGTACTGTACTTGTACTGTTCAATGACAATAAAGTTGAATCTAATCTAAATGTGCTACTTGTTATATCTAATAATTCGCTAATGGAATCCTCTAGATAGTTGATATTTCAAACTCACTTGGTTGATAAAAGTATGCTTCAACTGTGCTGGTTACCGTGTTGGTAAGAATGGAATTCACCTGTTCAGGCCCAGCAGATTTTATAGAAATGCTAACTCAGTGTTTTATTTGGCATGAAAGATTCCGAAAGAGCACAGGCATCAGTTAGTCTCTCTTACCTAAGATGCTTGAAACCTTTGGGTTTTTTTCCACTTTTTCTGTAGATTTCCCCCTTAAGATGTGTATCCAGTGCCCTTTTTTCAGCCCCTGTTTTCATTTTGTCTGTCAGAGGTTTCTTTGTTAGTACCTTTTTTGTTTTACCAATAATATTTTTGTTGTATTGAGAATGTAGCAGTCTATTTAGAAATCAGCTGGAAAACACCAGCTAATAAGAATGTAGAAGTCTTACTTTTTCACATGGTGGTGCTTCTAAATAGACAGTTGGAAATGGCCTTGTTTTCCATGAAAACGTACATGAAATGCGTTTGAATAGGAAATATAGCAAAATTAATAGGAAATATAGTCATTCACAAGGTTAGAGATAATAACGTTTAATTATAAATAATAATTGTGTCCTTCAAACTTTGCTTTCATCAAAGAATCCTCCATTTGCAGCAATTACAGACTTGCAGACCATTGGCATCCAACAGCAGCTCAATAGGGTTGAGATCTGGTGACTGTGCTGGCCAATCCGTTATATCCATTATAAACAGAATACCAGCTAACTGCTTATTCCCTAAATAGTTCTTGCAAAGTTTGGAGCTTTGCTTTGTGTTATTGTCCTGTTGCAGTAGGAAATTGGCATTGTCCACAAGATATGGCATGGAGTTGCAAAATGGAGTGATAGTACACTCTATTTTCAAGATCCCCTTTACCCTGTACAAATCTCCCACTTTACCACCACCAAAGCATCCCCAGACCGTCACATTGCCTCTACCATGCTTGACAGATGGCGTCAATCACTCCTCCAACATCTTGTCATTTGGTATGCGTCTTATGAATGTTCGTCTCTGTGATCCGAACACCTTATATTTGTCTGTCCATATCACTTTTTTCCAACCTTCCTCTGTCCAATGTCTGTGATCTTTTAATATTTCCTTTTTATTGGCCAGTCTGAGATATGGCTGTTTCTTTGCAACTCTGCCTAGGAGGCCTGCATCCTGCAGTTGCCTCTTAACTGTTAATGTTGAGTCTGGTGTTTTGCAGGTACTATTTAATGCCAGTTGAAGACCTGTGAGGCATCTGTTTCTCAAACGAGACACTCTAATACATACATTTGTACACCTGTTCAGTTGTGCCCCAGAGCAATTTCTCGCATGGAATAGCTTCCATTTCTTAGAACAAGAATAGACTGATGAGTCCAAATCTAGAATGAGAAGTTCTTTGTTTCTGGTCATTTTGAGCCTGTAATCGAACCCACAATTGCTGATGCTCCAGATACTCAACTAGTCTAAAGAAGGACAGTTTTATTGCTTTATTGCTTCCATTTAAATTACATCATTTAAAGTTAACAGGAACACAATTCTACATTTCATTTTAGACCAGATGTGGCAAATGTCATTTTGAATGAGAATGAGCAGCCTAACCACATACAAAGATACTTGTAGGTATCAACTTATCCTAACCCAGATCCAGCTTAGGTAAGAATCTTTGTAGGGCGGCCAGATACAGATACAGTTTTCGATTGAGCATACATTGTGTTTTACATGAATTGAGAAATATTTGGAGGGCAAGGAAAGTGTGTTTTGTGTTATTGAAGCTATGTTGAAGGGTAGTGAGAACTGAGTTCAATATGGGGCCAGTTGTATGCTATTCCCCAAATCCAATCCTAGACAACCCCCGACAGTACACATTTTCATTGTCGCCTCAGCCAAGCACACCTGATTCAACTTGTAAACCAATTACTATGCCCTCAATGAGTTGAAGTGGGTGTGTTTTTCCAGGGCAACAACAAAAATGTTTGATGTCGAGGGTACTCGAAAAAACACTGTTTTAGATGGCAGGTTCTCAGATATGTACTCTAGAAGTAATTTACTAACCAGGCAAGGCAAATCTCTGAGAACCAAAGGCTGCTAAGTTGGTTGATTAGGATGAGGTGATTAACAGAATCAAAGGCTTTGGGCAGGTTAATATAAACAGATGCACATTTATAATGAGCAATGTGGTTCCACAAAACAGACAAGTTGTAGAAGTGTTTAAAAGGAACATTTGTTTTATTCATTGTATATTCAAATAAAACATCCTCTAACAAAATAATCACATCAATGGACCATATTGAAAACAGACAGATGCAATGACAGACTAAAAAAAATAAAATACTTAAAAACATAGCTAAAAATATGTCAGGGTCTGTGTTAATTGTTTAAAACATAATGTCTGTTGCTTTTAGATACAGTTCAGACTCGCTTAGAATGAAAACTAAATTATTTGGTGAATATGACTGACTATATTTTCCCAACCCAGTCTGTACACTTGCACTGTCATGCTGAGTGCTTGTTGTGTGGAGACAGATTTCTATAAAAATTTTCTAAACTTGTAAGTAGCGAGTCACAAATATATACAGCGAGTCACAAATACATAATGCAACTGTCAAGAATCACTGTCAAGATAAATATGCATATAGTTTCACAAACATATGTCAAAATCTAGAAACAAATGATAAATCATTATCTTAAACAAAGGATTGTCAGCAAATAAATGTAAAAAGTATTTTATGTTGAACCATGTTTTTGTGAATGTTACAGCATTTGTCACCTGCACTTTACAGATTCGTTCCTTGCATTACATTTGTGAGTGGCCTTATATATTTGTGAGGGCCGCTACATATTTGTGAGTAGCGTTGCATATTTTACAGATCATATTCATACGGGATCCAGATTTGGACCTCCATATAGTTGCTAGGAGATGCACCAATCTCTTGGGAGACACAGCACACTAACAAAGTAGGAAACACCGACTTGGTATACTTGAACTTCACTACTGGGCCATATGCACGCGGAGATAGAAACAAAAACAGAGCTCTGGCCTTGCAGTCTAGGCCACTCCCTCTGGTTCACAAGTACTGATGCAGCATGGTTTGAATGTGGCCTACTGCTCTTTCAGCCAACTCCTTCCTTTGTCTGTCACTGCTGTCTCTATCCAATACAACCGAAATGTTTGATGAAAAGAAATAGCAGTCCTGGTTTCTGAAACACAGATAGTACACTGAGCAAAACTACATATGGACCATTTCTTTGCCCAGTTTCATGAGGTTTGTCCTTTGCCAAGATAATCCATCCGTCTGACAAGTATTCCATCAATAAGCTGATTAAACAGCATGATGGTCACACAGGTGCACCTTGTGCTATGGACAATGAAAAGGCCACTTGAAAATGGGCAGTTTTATCACACAACACAATTTTTGCAGAGCATGCAATTTTCATGCTGACTGCAGGAATGTCTAAAAGAGCTTTTGTGCAATAATCGCTTGTTCATTTCTGTTTAAAAAAAACAACTCTATCAACATTTCAACTGACCACACAGCGACAGGTCATACTTCTAGGCAGAGTTCTTCCTCTGTCCAGTGTCTGGGTTCTTTAGCCCATCTTAATATTTTCTTTTTATTGCCCAGTCTGAGATGAGATGGCTTTTTCTTTGCAACCTATAAGGCCAGCATCCTGGAGTCGCCCCGTCTCTGTTGACATTGATACTGTTGTTATGTGGGTACTATTTAATGAAGCTGCTAGTTGAGGACCTGTGAAGTGTCTGTTTCTCAAACTAGACACTATTATGTATTTGTCATCTTGCTCAGTTGTGCACCGGGGCCTCCCACACCTCTTTCTATTTTGGTTAGGGCCAGTTTGCGCTGTTCTGTGAAACGAGTGGTACACAACGTTGTACGAGATCTTCAGTTTCCTAGCAATTTCTCTTCATTTCTCTTCATTTCTCTTCATTTACACAACGTTGTACGAGATCTTCAGTTTCTTAGCAATTTCTCTTCATTTGTCTTCATTTCTCAGAACAAGAATAGACTGATGAGTTTCAGGAGAAAGTTTTGTTTCCGTCCATTTTGAGCCTGTAATCAAACCCACAAACGCTGATGCTGAAGATACTGAACTGGTCTAAAGAAGGACAGTTTTATTGCTTCTTTAATCAGCACAACAGTTTTCAGCATTGCTAACATAATTGCAAGAGGGTTTTCTAGTGATCAATTAGCTTTTTAAAATGATAAACTTGATTAGCAAACACAGCATGCCATTGGAACACAGGATTGATGGCTGCTGATAATGGGCCTTGGCACGCCTATGTAGATATTCCATTGAAAATCAGCCATTTGCAGCTACAATAGTAATTTACAACATTAACAATGTGAACAGTGTACTTCAGATCAATTTGATGTTATTTTACTTGACAAAACATTTGCTTTTCATTCAAAAACAAGAACATTTCTAAGTGACCCAAAACTTCTGAATGGTAGCGTATCTACAGCGTATCTATTTTTGCTTAACTTTAGGAATCATATTGCCAGTGTCCTTCGATACTCTGTAGCCAGCCATAACCACTGTATATAACTGTTTGTTGAATGATTGAATTCACAACAAAAGAGCACATTTGCTGCCATGTTTTTGACTTGGTCAGGTGTCCAAGGTTCTTGATGTTTAGAGCCCGCCTTTGACAGAATATAATACAACCTCACTTTTTGTTGACTCAACAGATGGTAGAGATAAAAATGCATCCTCCATGCTGTCTGGGCCCACTCCTGCAAAAAAGCTGAAACTGATGCTTTTCATGCTTTTGTACAGCCCCCAGATTAATTTAATGTTAATTTATGTCCTCCATTCCCAGACAGGTTTTAAAATCTTCTGTTTATAGGTTAGTGAATTGAAAATTGTCAATCAAAATACCATCACAAGATTCTGATATAAAAATCTGCACCTCATTTCCTAATGAATAATTGAATTTTGTTGTCATTTAGATTTACACTCCTGATTAAACTGAATAATAGCCAACAGAATATATACAGGTATACACTACCTATAGAAGTAACAGGAAAATGACCACTAAATGGTAGATATTAAATCAAGTGTGCAGATATATTCACATATCTCCCATTAAAGACATACGGCTTTGCTTCTATCAGATCATTCATCATTCTGTCAGTACTCCTACATGTTTGTTATGTCGGCAGTGTAAACTAAAGTGCTACCGTGTGTTTAAATGCAGAATATATCAGGTATTTCCCTGATGGGCTGATGGTTTATAATATTTTTCGAAAACAGTATATTGTTTTGGGGGTGTACCATTCCAGGCACTGGGCCAAGGGGGACCCCTGGGCCTCTCCTAAAAATCACAGAATTTTTTATCAGTAATTTATCTTGCTGAGAAATTGAAATATGATTTGTGTGTACTTTACCCAAGCTGATTGAGTGTCATGGTTATCTTGGTAGCCCTATTAATTTTTTCATGTGCAACTTGAGAGGAAAGCTAGCCTCACTGTGTTATTGTGTGTGCCATCAAAGACAGGTGTTTGTCCAATTTAGATATATATTGTTGACATTGTTGAATAATTCTCCAAGGTCATTTCTCATGTAAATATATTAGTGTTTTTTTTCACTTTTTATCTAGCAAATAACATCCGCTAATTAATTTAACAGAATATACAGTGGGTATAGACATCACCACCCTCTTTCAAAATGTTCACTTTCTGTTGCCTTACAACCTGGCAACTAAAAGGATTCATTTACACACAGTAACACAATATCCAAGAGAACAAAATATAATTTAAATGAAAACAGTAAAATTGTGAGGTCCTCGCATCGTTCCTGCTCCAGCTCCTCCCTCTCGCGCCCTCAACCAGC
Source organism: Esox masquinongy (assembly GCA_016801175.1). Classification (NCBI taxonomy): domain Eukaryota; kingdom Metazoa; phylum Chordata; class Actinopteri; order Esociformes; family Esocidae; genus Esox; species Esox masquinongy. Next base: position 31,017 of record JACXGI010004939.1, read on the forward strand.
CACCACTACACACTCACAACGCAGTGTACCAGAACGTAGCTCACAATCCAGATCTCAGTCACTGGAATACTAAACACCTGTGCTCCATTGTCTCTCCCTATATTAGCCAGATCTCCACCACCACTCAGGTGTGAGGTATTGTTCGTAGTGGACCTGTCAAGACTTCGTATCGCTCTCTAGCTAATCGTTGAATCCAAGTCTGTTGTCTTCTCCTCCCCTTGTCCTGTCCCCGTCTGTCTCCGTGTATAGAAGCCTGCCTCTTGACCTACCTGCCTGCCTGCCCCGTGGATTACTCTGCCTGCCTGCCCTTATCTGTACCGTTGCCTTCTCGGACTGATCACTGGATTACCGTACCTGCCTGCATGCCCCGTAGACTATCCTGCCTGCCTGCCCTTACCTGTACCGTCGCCTTCTCAGACTGATCACCGGTTACCGTACCTGCCTGCCTGCCTCTCTTGTTATGTTCGTGCATCATCCCTTTGTACCTTTGCCAATAAACCGACAGTTGCGTTCCGCAATTGGAACCTCAAACCCCTGGTTCATTACAAAAATACCCTATTTGAATAAGTGACCACCTCTCCCCTTAGAACTGCAGTTCCTGTAAGCATGGAGAGATTTTGAGCGGAGTAGGAAAAATTCAATTGAGTGCTCCTTGAACAATGAGGATATCAGACCACCCAGCCCCACAAACATACTCTGTAACCAAATGATTCGGTGTGTAGAGGGAAGAGTAGGTGGCCAAGAACTGAGTCCTATGGAACACCAGTAGAGAGCCCACAGGTCAGACACATACCCATAATCCACGCCTATGAAAATCCTAACATCATGAGTGAACTGACATGATGTGCAATGTCAGCATAAACTTGTCATCACAAGTCTGCATAGATGTGCTCACATCGATGAAGGATTACACTTTCTGCATACTGTGTCATTCAAATTGGAGTGGATCCAGCGAACCTGGCCGACTGCATTTGAGAGTGACCATAACGAGCCTCCCAAAGCACTTCATGATGACAAGGCTGAGATGTCCATCCCGCTCTTACTTCCTTATTCCCTTGTTTTCCATTGCAGGTTATCGGTGGGCAGGGCTAGGAGGGTTGTCAGTGTGGATTGAGAACACCCACAATGACATTTTGAGGACTCAAAATAATTATTTTGTTTTCTTAAAATTGAATTTGATGGCCAAAAAGTATTTTTTATGTCACCTCTGGGGCATCAGACAAAAGTTATCAGGATCCATATCAAACCATTTGAAAGTTAGACTGGAAAAAATTCCTGGTCTGCGGGCCCTGGTCTAAAACGACGCTTAGTCGACAAATTGTGACAAATATACGCAAATCCCTGTCACAGGCGGAAGACTTGATTAGAGACACGGTTTTGATTGAAAGTGATTTTCATCCTGTCAAAATTACTAAAATTAGACAAAAAGAAAACAGTGTGCTAAAATTAACACTGGGGCCACTCAGATGAGAGGTAGGGAACAGGCAGAAGACAGTGAGGGTTTGTAGACTGATGTAAATTTCAACAGAAACTTCTCATGAGACATCTATGGTGATCAGGCATGTGCACAGGCAAGGCTCAACCTGTGCAGAGCACATGCCCCTTTGCCATCTTGTGCCCTTTCTAGTTGACATGTGCCCGTCCGTTGTGGTGACGTGGGTCGTGCACACCGACGGGCATGCGTCGTTCGTCTTTTTTCCTCGCGTCACTCAATCCAACGGGTGTGCGTCATCTGTTTTTCCGCGCATCACTCGCTCCAACACATCGTTTGTCCGTGTGATCCGACAGGTCCACCCACTTCTTTAGATTCAGCACATGCCCCTCGGAAGGTCTGCATGGTATTCATGGTGATAGTACCTGGAACGTTCGGTACCCCTTCAAATTACTGCCCGTTGCTTACAGGGTAGTTCCCGCGTAACTAAAAAGTAACAAGAATGTAAGTATGTTGTAAGAAATAGTAGTTATGTAGGAACAATTTAGGTGTTACGTGTGCTTATATGAACAAAGAACGTTACTACTCCATAATTACTTATTACTTATTACTAAATAGACAGGTGATAAAAAAGCAATTTTGAAAGAATATAATTTTTCAAAATTATATTTGTTACTGAAATAAGATGTTCAGTAACAAAAACACAACTATGAGCATTACATTTTTTCTAATTAAATTTACAGTTGTGCTCATAAGTTTGCTTACCCTGGCATAAATTGTGAAATTATGGCATTGATTTTGAAAAAAATGACTTATCATGCAAAAAAAATGTATTTTATTTAAGGATAGTGATCAGAGGCGTTTCTGGGCAATCTGGCACCCTAGGCAAGATCTCTAAATGTTGACCCCCCAAAACATAAGCCAACTTCAGGGGAAATAACACAATGTGCAATCAAATATTTAACGACAGGTGCATAAACTGTGTAAACAAAAAAGACACTCAAAACCGTATTCTGTGTGCTATTACAGCAGATGAAGGGCAGTTTCTGTCTTAAAACTGGACACGCCTCGATTTTCTTGCTGCAAAACTATCAATGATATCGTCATAGGATATCTTGAGAGCATCTGTCGTATTTGATTGCAAAATAATAAATTCTAAAGTTGAAATGTTCAGAACAACAAAGATACATCTGACAGCCAGGTCAGATCAATGATTTGCAACGAGATTAGATGCAACTTGCAAAAGAATCACTGATGTTCTAAAACCACTAGTGCACTTGACTTGGCGATTAGGTAGGTCCCCAGGGGCTTCAAACGCTCTGCAACTAACCAGTTCCCTGCTGCAAATTTCTCTGCCAAATTCTAAAACCAGCCCGAATTATGATCTGAACTGACCTTCAGGGTTCCACTTCCACCATTTGCCCACTGCCTGAGCAAATGCTATGTATGTACTGCTACTCTTTGTAGTTCTAACTTAGCTCGTTACTAGCTTAGCAAGTTAGCTAGCTTAGTGCGTTACATTTCAAATAGCTTAAACCAGAGACAGATGCTTTAAAAAATTTCCATAAAAACATACCACTATATTTTTTTCTCCTGTCTTCCTCATCTTTCCTCTTCTTTCTATAAAGTGCCCACGATGGCTTTGATCTTTTCATATTAGAACAGCAATCAGAAAATTTCAACAGATTGTATGAACGTCAACTGGCGCACTTACACACCCACCATCCACACCTGGCCCCGCCCTGCCTCAGCATCTTTCGAAACGTCAATATTATCTCACTCATAACAAATAAATAAGTCTTCACTTAATGTATAATTTGTTTTATTTTTATAATAACTAAAACTACATATGGATTGATTTCCCCCATATATATATATATATATATATATATATATATATATATATATATATATATATATATATATGTAAATATATATTATTTATTTTACATTTTTATTATATTTTTTTAAGGGCGGGTGGGGGCCCCAATCGGCGCCCCCCATGCAGGTGGCGCCCTAGGCGACCACCTAGGTTGCCTATGCCTAGAAACGCCTCTGATAGTGATCATATGAAGCCATTTATTATCACATAGTTTTTAAATCATAATGATAACAGAAATCACCCAAATGGCCCCTGAGCAAAAGTTTACATACCCATGAATGTTTGGCCTTGTTACAGACACACAAGGTGACACACACAGGTGAAAATGGCAAGTAAAGGTGAATTTCCCACACCTGTGGCTTTTTAAATTGCAATTAGTGTCTGTGTATAAATAGTCAATGAGTTTGTTAGTTCTCACGTGGATGCACTGAGCAGGCTAGATATTGAGCCATGGGGAGCAGAAAAGAACTGTCAAAAGTCCTGCGTAACAAGGTAATGGACCTTTATAAAGATGGAAAAGGATATAAAAAGATATCCAAAGCCTTGCAAATGCCAGTCAGTACTGTTCAATCATTTATTAAGAAGTGGAAAATTAGGGGGTCTCTTGATACCAAGCCAAGGTCAAGTAGACCAAGAAAGATTTCAGCCAAAACTGCTAGAAGAATTGTTTGGGATACAAAGGAAAAGAAAATACAGGCTGCTCTGGAAAAAGATGGTGTGGTTGTTTCAAGGAGCACAATATGACGATCCTTGAAAAAAAATGAGCTGCATGGTCGAGTTACCAGAAAGAAGCCTTTACTGCACCACAAAAAACCTGGTTACAATATGCCCGACAACACCTTGACAGGCCTCACAGCTTCTGGCACACTGTCATTTGTAGTGACGAGACCAAAATAGAACTTTATGGTCACAACCATAAGCGCTATGTTTGGAGAGGGGTCAAAAAGGCTTATAGTGAACAGAATACCATCCCCACTGTGAAGCATGGTGGTGGCTCACTGATGTTTTTTTGTGGGTGTGTGAGTTCTAAAGGCACGGGGAAACTTGTGAAAATTGATGGCAATATGAATGCAGCATGTTATCAGAAAATACTGGCAGACAATGTGCATTCTTCTGCACAAAAGCTGCGCATGGGACGCGCTTGGACTTTCCAGCACAACAATGACCCTAAGCACAAGGCCAAGTTGAAAAGCCAAAAAATGTCGAAAAGGAAGGTTTTGAGTGAGGAACAGAAGGGTTAAAATTAAGAAACCACTGCAAATTGAACGCTTCTGTTCCTCACTCAAAACTTTCCTTTTCAACTTTTTTGGAAAGGAAAGACATTTTTTTTCCCAGAGCTGTATATTACCAATTCTCCAAGGGTGTGCAAACTTTTGAGCACAACTGTATCTGCTTAAATTTAATTGAAATCATATTTTACAGGCCATTATGATGTCACCAGTGTGTACAACAGGGATACAGCTGTACACCGTGTTATCGAACTGTTCAGCAGGCCCCCTACGGTTCAATACACACACATGAATCGCTGAGTTACAATATGCCAGTCATTTTCCCATAATTTCCAAAACATGCTTATTGCGCTGCAGATTACATGCACGTTGTAGATTCAGATCCACAGAACCAAATGTGCAGCTTGTGAACAGGTAACTGCTTGGGGCCCCAGGTCGTTAGGGAGCACCTGAGGACTGACAAACTGCAATTATTATTCAGTAAGCCTCCCCAGACCATCACTGACCCACCACCAAACCAGTTATGCTGGATGATGTTGCAGGCAGCACAACATTCACCACGGTGTCTCCAGACTCTTTCACGTCTGTCACATGTGCTCAGTGTTAACCTGCACTCATCTGTGAAGAGAACAGGGTGCCAATGGTGGACCTGCCAATTCTGGTGTTCTCTAGCGAATGTCAATCGAGCTGCATGGTGCTAAGTCCCACTAGAGGACATCGGGCCCTCATTCCTTCCTCATGGAGTCTGTTTCTGACAGTTTGGTCAGAAACATGCACACCAGTAGCCCGCTGGAGGTCATTTTGTAAGGCTCTGGCATTGTTCCTCCTGTTCCTCCTTGCACAATGGAGCAGATACCGGTCCTGCTGCTGGGTTGTTGCCCTTCTACAGCCCTGTCCAGCTTTCCTTGTGTAACGCCCCGTCTCCTGGTATCTCCTCCATGCTCTTGAGACTGTACTGGGAGACACAGGAAACCTTCTTGCGACGGCAGGTATGGATGTGCCATCCTGGAGGAGCTGGACTGCCTGTGCAACCTGAATGGGCTGCAGGTACTGCCTCATGCTACCAGTAGTGACAAGGACACTAGTAAAATGCTAAACTAGAGAAGAATCAGTCAGGGAGGATAAAGAGAGAGCGATTATTTGTGGCCAACACCTGCAAAACCTGTTGCCTCTCCATTGCACCTGTTGTCACTTTCATTTGTACCAAAACAGGTGACATTGATTCACAATCACTTATGCTTCCTAACTGGACAGATTGATATCCCTGAAGTTTAATTGACTTGGGGTTATACTGTCATGATTACATGTTCTCTTTTTTTAGCAAATAATCTAGACCCTTATTTGACTATGTTCCAATTATCAATAATTGAATTCCTTCTTTGAAAAAAGGACATGCCTACTGGCTCGTCTGAAGTTTTTTTGCATCACAGTGAATAACAATTATTGTACTTTTTGTAGCCCAAATACCATGGTGTGACATTTTGTTTGTAGAAATACATTTCTTTGATGGCATTGGTCACAGGCCTTGTTTCTAGCTGACACAGTGGGATCTTAACTACACTGACCAAACATATAAATTCACCCTGCAACAATTTCAAATATTTCACTGAGCTCACATGAAGAAATCAGTCAATTAAAATAATTAGATCACAATCTATAGATGTCATATGACTGGATATATACACTGAAATGTTTGTCACAGATACTTAAAAAATTGTAGGAGCGTGGCTCAGAAAACCAATCTGTTCAATCTATACTATCTGGTATGACCACCAATTCCCTCATACAGTGCAACACGTCTCCTTTGCATATACTTTGTGCAAAGGAGATGTGGCATGTGGCGTAGCCAGCTCAGACAGGAAACCCGAGTGGCCATTGGTCAGCGACGTATCACCTCACACCTGGGATTGCTCCTATCACAAAATCAGATTTCATACTTACTATTCATCAGGTTACTCACTCAGTCTGATGTGCGCTGGTCTACTAGCATGCGGGTGCTCACCCACCCACCACCCCTGCCTCCACCTTTTACCTACCCACCACCCCTGCCTCCACCTGTCTGGTTCTGTGTTTCCTTTTCATGTCGGGATCGGGACCGTGTACCTTGCTCACTGCCTATGGCTTTGCTATTAATTATATCATTTTGTTGATGTCGTTATTAGTAGTATCACATACACCATCATGTGATGGCAGTGAGTTACCCCAGAGGAGAAGAACCTAACGCCAAAACCTACATGGAACGATTGTTGTGCATGTCCTAATAAATGGTTTAACTAAAATGTGGCGTTTTCTGTCTGAAGTGGAACACCCTGTCTAACACGTCAACCCAGAACATGCCCTGTGGGTAACATGTCAGGGAATCCTCCGTGAAGAATGCACTTCTCCAGTTCCCCAGTGGCCATTGAATGTGAACATTTGCCCGCTGAAGTCAGTTTTGATATGAACTGTAGTCAGGTCTAGATAGTAATGAGGAAAATGACCATGCAGATTTGATTCCCGAGTCAGTTTCTAACAGTTTGAGGAGAAATTATTTGGTTCTTCAAACACACATTTTCATTAGCTGTCCGGATGGCTTGTCCCGGACAGCTAATGAAAGGTTAAACAATTTGTTGTGTTTAACCTTTATAAATAAATATGTATTTATGTGCAAACCATGCCCAGATGAATGTTTCTTGGTCAATAGTGGACATTCGGTTTAAAGAACTAATCTGACAAATATTGCATTAATCAATATTTTCCCACAGATATGGCACATCAAGTTTCTTGTAGAGTGGTCATTTGGTCCCAGAGGAATATTTTAAGTGCTTTCACAATTTCCTACCGTAAATGGCAGAAAATCAATTGTAGTGGACCTTACGGGCTAGTGAAGCAATGTGTTCCTTGTAAAGAAAGGGAGCCATGTGCATCATATCATGACTTTTGTCATTTGGCCAATCGCTGTAGTTTTGTAATTGCCTAATCTCTCTGGTGAGATAAATTTCTTTTTACAAAATCTGGCTAACTTTGTCTGAGCTCATGCGGGACACTTGGAAAGTTCAAATAATCTTGAAAGACCCATGAAAAACTGAAATTATAATGAATTAATTCTTGCACCAGGGTACAAAAAGTTTGTATCCTCCTCTCAGCCAGGAAAGGACGGTGTGGAGGCCCTGAAGTTATGGGTGTAAGTCCTCTCTCACTGTGGGTGTCTGGGATGAGGAGAAGTGTTTGCTTCTCTGCTCCATTTCTGCTTTAAGCAAGCTGCCGTGGTGGAACCTCTTTTTTTCTACCCCTTTCTGCGCTGTGCTCATTTAAATATCATGCTCCGTTTAAAGTCGGGGAATAATTTGTGTGGGGAGCGGAGGAAAACAGTTACCCCGAGCAGGCTGGCTATGGAAGCTGCAAACCGAGGAAGCTTCACCTGAATCGCTACGGTGGAGTCTTAGCCTCATAAGTGGATTAGGGGGCGATGTGGAAAGGAGGAAAGAGTGGTAGGAAACTTCAAAGCCATTGAAAAAGACATCATACCGAAAACAGTGAGAGTGAGACAAGAAATATTCTCTTGAAAGGAAATGTCTACTCGTCCAACTATCATAGCATAGCACTGACATCTGTCTCAATCCATCAGTGCATTTGTGTCATACTGTAGCCATTGCTCAGTAACAGAAGGAGGTTATTAGCATTTAACTGACATTTGGTTGACAGGTAAGAGAGGCAGGGTTTCTAGGGATCAGTTGAGACATGGTGACAGTTGATGGGTTTGGAGGAAGCAGGATGATGCAAATTGGACAGCAGATACTGAGCTTACTGGTGACCTCTTATGGGAGGTTTGACCAGGGTCTCCCCAGGCCCATGCAAATAGAACGATGAATGTAAAAATACTTTAGCTTTTTTCTTTCGTTAATGTACTTTTTTCCTTCGTCCTTATATAGGCACATACCCCCAAGAACCCTCCCCACACAGTTCATACTCCTCTACTGTACAATTATATGTGATATCTAGTCTTATTTAATAATACAATTGTAACAGTCAGTTTTAGGTGGTTGTTATAAAAGCTGGGTGCACTCTTTTCCCTGGAGCTCTCTATCCCTTCAGTATGGCTGGAAAGATTTAACATAATGAATGACAGCAGGAGGTACTTTCTTAGGTAAAAATTATCTTCACACTCTTAAGTCACAGCTAGGTGTGCACCTGTTCCACTGAAGTTAAAACTCTAAGAGCAGGACTGTGAAAATGGCTTAATTTTATAGTGCCTGCCAATAAGCAAAAAGTAAAGTTTGTGAAAGACATACTGTGCACCTTAATACATCTATTATAGGTGTTTCAAAGTTATGTTGGAACCATAAACCAAAGTAAAGTTAAAATATTACAGCTAGGTCAGTATGTCAAAATGACCACCTGAGCTTGATGGCATGGGGTTCTCTCTCCAGTTCCAACCAATTGTAGCATCAGGCTTCTTGTGAACGTAGCCTAACGCCACAAATACACCTGTTTTGGAGTTCATCTGCGTTTGGTATATTTCACGCAAAGACCAACATTGGCACTTTCTCAATGCTACTGACTATAAATAATGAACTTATTATATTTGAATGTTCAGTGCTAAGACTTGTCAATTCTTGAAAAGAGATCCAATTGAAATCTTCAAATAAACTGCATTATATCAGTCAAGCATCATTTATTGGCAAGTAGATGCTATAGAATACTGGGATGTGGCAAACTTACGGCTGAAAAATGGCAAATCGTTTGGCTGGGCTGTTTGGCTCTCTCGCGTCCACTGCATGTCAAACTGCCCCCGGTCAAAACAGAAGTGCAGCATAACTCCTCTGCAAATACTGTACACGACCTGCAACTAACCACAGATTCATAAAATGCATTTCCGAGGCATGGTAAACAAACGTGGTAGACAAAACGCAACGCACCATACTCCCACAACATTTGCAGCGCATGGAATGCCTTCACTGAAAATATTTTCACAAGGGTTTTACTGCACGCTCTGAACCGGTTTCATAGACACAGGTTGAGCCTAGTGTTAGACAAAAAAACTAAGTTCAATGGGGAACCCTATTGAGCTTACTTGTTTAGTCCTAGACTAGGCTTAAGTCATGTTATACAGTTAGGTCCGGAAATAATTGGACACTGACACAAGTTTTGTTATTTTGGCTGTTTACCAAAATATATTCAAGTTACAGTTAAATAATGAATATAGGCTTAAAATGCTATCTTTCAGTGTGAATTTGAGGGTATTCACATCCAAATTGGAGGAAGGGTTTAGGAATTACAGCTCTTTAATATGTAGCCCCGCTTTTTCAAGGGACCAGAAGCACTGGCGTAGCGCGGTGATGCCAGGCCGGTGTTCAAGCTGTTGTAAAGGGCCCCCCCCATTTAACACACTGGTGAGCTCTGCAACACAAAAAGGCCAGGAGGTCCATGGAAGACAACAGTGTTGGATGATCGTAGATGTAAGATCCTTTCCATGGTAAAGAAAAACCCCTTCACAACATCCAGCCAAGTGAAGAACACTCTTTAGGAGGTAAGCATATCATTATCCAAGTCTACCATACACAGAAGACTTCACGAGAGCAAATACAGAGGGTTCACCACAACGTGCAAACTAAAGTTACATTGCAGGACCTACAGTACTGCTGCCTCTCCTCCCAAAGGCAAATTTGAGAAATCCCATACACATTCATTGAATAGGACTATTACGCAGACTCTATTTTAGTATGCAGTTATTGCAGTGTACCATACTGTTATCCTACACATTAAACCTGTTTTGGACAGGATTTTGACATGAGACACATACACATGCATGGTCCCAGATAATGTGTTTCATTGGTTGCTCTCATGTAGCCTACTAGCGTACAGTAATTACAAGGATAGGGTAGAAGGATAGCCCTACCAACTCCAGGAGAATCATTTTTCAAAGCCTGTTAAAGAAAAATATTTCAGCTTACCTGGAATGAAGAACCAGATTAAATAAAATAGGCCTATTTGTATAATGAGCATGAATATGGAGGACTAACACTCTTGAATAACAAATCTTTGAACCTCCCACATAAAGCCTCAATAGTACGAAACTTATATTTAAATCTAAACCTTTTTTTTTCTGCGGGCAGGAAATTTAATGTTTAAAAGGCCACCTTGCCGGTATGCAGATTGAAACCACCCCCCCTTCCAAAATGAAGCAATTCAGAGTTACAATTCAGAGTACAATTCCAATATCATCCAGCAGAAGGGCCAGAACAGATACTACAAAAATAACATGGCTAACTCTGATGTACTGAAAGACCAATTTTGTTGAGAAAGATGTATGACATAGGCATTATGTTAATGAAAGGAATTGTATGGTAAAACAAACATGGTCAAATAATATCACAGCATCTGTGCATTTCAATATACAGTAGTGTGCAGATGTCGTAGGCACCTGAAAGTCAAACTAAAGTCATTAAGTTGGATAGTAAGTGTTTATTTGTAAATAAATGATAATATATATTATATTCATGTATATGTATATATATATATATATATATTGTGTGTACATACAGTTGTGCTCAAAAGTTTGCATACACTTGGAGAATTGGTGATATATGTACCATCTGTAAAGAGAACATGAGTGAGCAGGCAAAACATGTCTTTTATTTATTATGGGATTTTATATTCAATTGTAGGTCATACAGTGTATTGCCCCCTTTAGCATCAATGACAGTGTGCAGTCTTTTGTAATAGTTGTCAATGAGGCCCCAAATTCTTGCTGGTGGTATAGCTGCCCATTCGTCTTGGCAAAATGCCTCCAGGTCATGCAAAGTCTTTGGTCGTCTCGCATGAACCGCACGTTTGATATCTCCCCAGAGTGGCTTGATGATATTAAGGTCAGAAGACTGTGATGGCCACTCCAGATCCTTCACCTTTTTCTGCTGTAACCACTGGAGGGTCAACTTGGCCTTGTGCTTAGGGTCATAATCGTGCTGGAAAGTCCAAGAGCGTCCCAATTTGCATTCTTGCAGAAGAATGCAAATTGTCTGCCAGTATTTTCTGATAACATGCTGCATTCATCTTGCCATAAACTTTCACAAGATTCCCCATGCTTCATAGTGGGTATGGTATTATGTTCACTATAGGCCTTGTTGACCCCTCTCCAAACATAGCGCTTATGGATGTGACCATAAAGCTCTATTTTGGTCTCGTCACTCCAAATGACAGTGTGCCAGAGGCTGTGAGGCGTGTCAAGGTGTTGTCGGGCATATTGTAACCGGGCTTTTTTGTGGCATTGGCACATTAAAGGCTTCTTTCTGGCAACTCAACCATACAGCTCATTTTTGTTCAAGTATCGTCGTATTGTCTCCTTGAAACAACCACACCAATCTTTTTCCAGAGCAGCCTGAATTTCTCCTGAGGTTACCCGTGGGGTTTTCTTCTGGCAGTTTTGGCTGAAATCTTTCTTGGTCTACCCGACCTTGGCTTGGTATCAAGAGATCCCTGAATCTTCCACTTCTTAATAAGTGATGGAACAGTACTGACTGGCATTTGCAAGGCTTTGGATATCTTTTTATATCCTTTTCCATCTTTATAAAGTTCCATTACCTTGTTACGCAGGTCTTTTGACAGTTCTTTTCTGCTCCCCATGGCTCAGTATCTATCCTGCTCAATGCATCCAAGTGAGCGCTAACAAACTCATTGACTATTCATACACAGACACTAATTGCAATTTAAAAAGCTACAGGTGTGGGAAATTAACCTTTAATTGCCATTTTCAACTGTGTGTGTAACTTTGTGTGTCTGTAACAAGGCCAAACATTCAAGGGTATGTAAACTTTTAATGAGGGCTATTAGGGTAATTTCTGTTTTCATTATGATATAAAAAGGATCCAAACAACTATGTGATAATAAATGGCGTCATATGATCACTATCCTTAAATAAAAGACAGCTTTTATTTAAGCTGTTCAGTCACATGATCAGTCACATTTTCAAAATCAATGCCAAAATTTCACAATTTCTGTTTAACATAGATATATGTATGTATGTTAAACATGAACAATGTTAATAGATCATTAACTTCCCAAATAAATGGCCTTAGTTCGACTTTCAGGCGCCTATCACTTTTGCACCGTACTGTAATACTTGCAACAATAATAATTTGGCATTAGGATTTGGGGCATTTAACAGACTGGACTGAGCACACTCTGCCACACAAAAAAAAATATTTATTTGGTATTGTCCTCTGGGTGGCTAATTTTCAGCAATGGCCGTTAAACCATATCAGATTGCGATTGGACCTTCATGTGTGTCTGTAACATGCATTATGAAAGGCAGAAACACATATTTATATCATAATCATTACATAAATTAAACTTACAGCTCCAACTAACAGTTGGAAAAACCAGGAGGCTGCAGTTGAAAAGAAGTATTACCTTGAATGAGTGATGAAAACTCAGTGATGAGGTTGATGCTTCTTTTCACTAAAAGTTTAAATAAAAAAATAATCTTACCTTTACTGATTGTAATGTTATAATGTGGACAAGCCTTTCTGAACTACAGTATTTGCAAGCTTTTGGTTAGAGGGCAAAACCAGAGTTAGAAAATTGCTATTTAACAGTTCCAAATCATGTGACAAAATCATTGGCAGACACAAAAAAAGCACACTGAACTTTTGATTTTGACCAGGGAAATATTAATGAAAACATACTTTTCTTGTACACCATGTCATGCACTGCTTCTTATCAGCAATAACTATAACTGCTTCTTATCAGCAACATTCCGCAACTGGCACGGGAATGTGCACATTTTATTCATGCAAATGTTACAATACTCTGATGCAAATCTGTCACAAATTGTATGGAAACCAAGCTATTGCAGCCAAGGGTGTAGAATTAGTGGGGGACGGGGGGGACATGACCCCCTAATATTACTGACAGGTCAATGCGACCCCCTTGGAAAAGAGGGAAAATCCTGGGATCCATTGACAATGACCCCCCCAATAAACAATACAAACCTATGCTGTTGATTGCAGCTAATATTCTGCTATTTAATTTGAGAAGTGGTTTCACATCACTGGATAGATAAGTGTTCCACACACATTGGTTGTGGTTGAGTACAAAGCTGTCAAACACTGTTAACAGAACATTCTTTACTGTTTGCTTTTGACCCTAACCCAATGTGTCCTTCGAAAGCCAAGGTCTTCCATTAGAGCATTGAAAGGTCTCAACAACACACAAAGTAAAGTAAAACATTATATTTTGTCTAGCGCCCATGTTTAGAACTCACACTTTCAGACTTGCTTCTTTCGAACCGCAGAGAAATCAATAGAAAAATGAAAACCCAGGTAATAAAGTGATATACAGTATTTCACTCCATTATGTGTGTGTGTGAAGAGGCTTCTATAGACGCCTCTCTAGGGCAGACAGCTCAGCAGCAGTGGCAGAGCTGTAATTAGGCTGTTGGTGACGGTTGAGGTTATTTATCAGCAATACATTGAGTCTGACTGTCCTTCAAAGTCAGAAACACACACAGAGACCATACCTGTACAAGACATAAGGAATATGTTGTCCCCAAAAAGTATGTTTAACCTTTGGTCCTCACCGAAACTGCAATAATAAACATCAAGTGCCCTGTCACACCATGAGCCTGCATGTCTGCATGAATAGTATAAAACACTATGTATGAAACAAAAATAGGAGACAAACCCCACAAAAAATGCAAAGCAGTGCTGACAAAGTCCTTACTAAGGAATGCATTACTTACTGAGTGGAAACATTGGCCTTCAAATGCCATTCAGCATTTCCAAAACCCAAAACAAGAACATTTTAATAAGAAACAACACAACATATAAAAATCATACACTGTACAAATGTATGCACTGCGCATTCAGTGAATCAAATTTTTTAGAAAATTTTAAACTATACCACTGCACCATCTATGAATCAAGTCTGTCTACCTTCAGTCTGAACAAGCGCTACATAAGTCCCTCTTAGATCTTAAATTTCTGTTGAATACAAGTAAAACAACATACATGACTTACTGGTCTGGTAATACAACTAAGAATCTAACTTGGATTCTGTAACAGAAATAGTCTTTTGATGGTAAAAAAAATAGTCAAGGCCATTTTTATCTATCTAGGACTATGGGGATACAACCTAGAGTGTATGCAAGACAGCTTCCACAATTAAACTATTAGATGCGGTCTACCAATGTGTTTCTGGGGATAGCTTAAGAACTCATAATTGTAAATTGTATGGAAAGTCGGATGGGCCTCTGTCTATGTAAGACAAGAAAGGCACACTCTTCTTTGAATTTATAAGGTATTTTTGCAGAAACCTCCAGCATATCTGTCTTCACTTTAGGGCTGCAACTAACAACTGTCGATAACTACTTTAAGAATTAAAAGTGTTTAATTTAAAATAAATGTAAGTTTTCAGTGTTTTCATATCCTTTTATAATGCCTTCATTAAACCAACTGTAGGCAGTAGTTATAAAACAAATAGGAACATGTGCAAAAGCTAAAGGGTTATCATAATATAATTTTCAAGACTGTTGGAAATGCATTCCAGGGTATCATGAAGCTGGTTGAGAGACTTTTGACTGATACTGTAAATGGAAATTGTAATGCATTAAATCCCTCAACGTTTCTGTTGTGGAGAAATATAGAACTGACCACATTTGATGTTAATGGGTTAATTCATCAGTAATGTCATGAATGCTTAGCTAGTCGTAGCTTCTCAAATACACCATCTCAAGGTGCTCAAGTAGATCACCGCTTTGTTGGTGAAAAGGATGACACTAAAGCGTTAACTCAGCCATGCAGGTAAGATTAAATATTTCTAGATTAAAAATGTAACTCAGTGAATATAAATTATAATGAATGACAAATTATAATGAATTTGTATTATTAACTTGCCGTGCTGAGCACTATTCATTTTCTGTCCTCACAGCTACAGTACATTTACTCTTTAAATGCTCATGCATTACAATCGTGCTCACGTGCCATGAGAGGTCTGGTTTGCAAATGTTGCAACAAAATGTTTTCGTTTAATTCTTTAAAGTAAAGTTAGTCCATACTTTTGAAGTTTTTTGTCGTATGCGACTTCCCTCCGGTGTAGCCTCTGCCATCTTTCAAAAGTTTTTTGCCGGACCGTGTAAGCAGATTGACCCTTGTTAAATAGCGTAGTGGTTAGAGATGCGGACCTGCAACTATCATGTCCCGCGTTCGATTCTCGTTACAGTCAAAGCAAATGTTTGTTCCGTATAGATAAAAACTTTGCAGGCTACAACCTTCAGTAGCTACGTTATAGTAAGCCTAAAATAAAACTGTTTATATTGCGACTATTCCTGATGGATTTTTGAAGTACACATCCGTGCATGATTTTTGTGGTAATATAGGCTAGATCAAAACCCATTGGGCAGTAAAATAGTAGGGGTTTCCACGATTCCCTCGTCTTTTCAGTTATCGTCACCTAAGTCAGTTATCGTCACCTATATTGATAGTTTTTGTATCAATGTCATTCACGATTGAAATAAAAATGAACGCTTTTGCGCCATGAAATAGCTTTAGCTGTGTTAAGTTCAAGTAGTAAGCTAGATTCCAGTAAGCCTATTACTGGCTAATAAGCTGTTAAAACGGCCTGTGGCCATACATTTCAAAGATGCTATTTGTGGAGGAGGTAAACTCAATAAGAAACAAACTATTCAAACTTGGCATGATGTTAACGTGTGACAAAATTATCTAATGTCGAGATGCTATCCCGACAATGTACAGGCGTATAGCACCGTGGTGTATCGGTTTATCACATTTAATTGCGGGCCGAGTGAACTAGACTTGCCTGGTTCCTTTCCTGTTATTGTTTTTTTTTTTTTTTGCTGCGTCTGGTGTAGACCCAACTCATCGATAATGACATGCATTGGCAACAATATTTATTATAGACGTTATCGATTTTTATCGATAAGTTGTTGCAGCCCTACTTCACTTATTAGAGTGGACAGTATTTTAACAATATAACATCTGGTTTAAAAATGTGAAATACACACACAGTAACAATATGAAGCCCGTTATATTTCTTTCTGACAAGTTATTGCATAGATGTAGTAATTTTCTTGTTTCTATACTCGAGCAAAGACTGAGTAAGGCATTTGTGAGAATTCTTTAGCAATGTTGAGTGAGGATATGGACAAACTCTGTACCATAGCCAATCAGAGCAAAAGTAGGCCAGAATGTAAATTAGTTATCTCATTCACTGAACTGTTTTTTTAGGCCTAATTCTGTTTAAGTTCTTTTAATTGTACGGAGAGCATTTCACAACCACCTACGCAAAATGCCGTGATTGGTCAGTCCCCAGCGATAGGCGCAGGGGATTTGCATAAAATTGGAAAATCTGAACTTTTTCTTCACCTCTCACGGATCCCACGCATCGCTCCACAAGCCACTCGCTCGCCACGCTTCCTTTCACTGAAATGAATTGAGCCATCGCCCCCATCACGAATACTGTGAATGCACCGTGAGATGCTCGGTCAATATAAAACACACACCCTCTCTTCCAATTCGTTTCTCACGGTGCGTTAGCGCTTCTCTAGCTGTTGAGGTGTGTTCACACTGCACAGTTCCACTCTAATAAGTGAGCAGGGTTAGCACCGATTTTCAGGGCTAGCCCCAGAAACACCATGACAAAATAACCAGTGTGAAACGGGGTCAAGAACAAAACCATTGAACGTTTATTGTCCAGTCATAAAACCTGCACTTTCACTTTATTTACACACCCACTTGACGCGTGTCCCAACAGTTCTGTATTTCTGTTTTGGTCCTTTCACTTGGCAAATCTTTGTTGTTTCAGGATACCTGCTAAATCTTAGCAAAGTAGTTTTTGCAGCTTTCTTTGGATGTAAATCTAGCAAATATACAACTAATGTTTTTTGATCCTTTGCATTGTTTTAATAAAGTTGTCACAGCAAATACTGACAGGATGGGCATCTTGATCAACCGATGTCATGAAGTCATTAACTGAATCATGGTAGTGTAACACTGAAAGTAACAGCCAAAAAGTCAAAGAATTTTGTTTATTTACATGTCCAATTTACATTGCCGGCTTAGATTGTTTATCCACAACACAGATTGCTTATGCTGTTATGACGCTAGTTCGCCCACAGACACACCCACAAGTATGCTACAGGTGAAGCACTGTGGGCGATGCTGGCGTTGGCTATCCGAAATTTTGCGAATAGTGTGAATGCACCGTCAGGGTGAAGCTTCCTTGTCACCGGCTGCAGAGGAACGAATTGGAAGAGGGGGAGGGTGTTCAATATGGGCGGAGCTTCTTTGTTCTGGGAGCTACTCACAGTTAGCTATTCAAATACAAAGCTAAACAATCAGTATAATAATGCACAATATCAATTTGCCTGTCCAGAAAGAAATTGAGCAAGTAAATCTACGTCCAAATGGATCCCACACATTGTACCACAAGTCAGTTGCTCGCCGTGCTTCTCTTTATTGAAATGAATTGAGCCATCGCGAACAGCATGAATGTACCGTAACGGCGATGCGTGGGATCCGTGAGAGGCGAAGAAACAGTTAAAATTTCCCAACTTTATGCAAATCACTCGCACCTATCGCTAGGAACTGACCAATCATGGAATTTTGCGTAGGAGCTTGTGAAATGCTCTCGGTACAATTAAAAGAATAGATAACTCTAGTTCCACAATTATGAAGTTCCATGGTCTGCTTTTACGGTTCTTTTTAAAAAGATGGATGGATTTTTTTAACACTTTCGGTAGCAGTGATGGGATTCCCTGAGCTGTATGATTTTCCTAAAGAGACGCATACAAAAAATGCAGCGTGGAGACAGGTGGCTGAGATAGTTGATGCTTCTGGTGACATTATTAGATTGCAAGTTACATCAGCTGACTGGTGGCTACCAAATTCTAGCAAGCTGGTTTGCTAGCTAGCATTGCAGGTTGGGTCAGAATTACATCAATGATGCATATGAACTTATATTCCTCCCAACAATGTTTTAAGTCCATAACCACGTCATTACTATAGAATTAAACGTGTGCTTGTTCCAGGCACCCCCGGAAAAATTAATATTTCTGTAAACAGATGTTGACCTCTACATGATGCAAATTGAAACTTGCCACCTTTCTGCAACAGGCTATAAAAAATTCAACACTTCCAGTTACCAATTTCAACTTTCTAGAACATTGCTGTTAAATTGAACAGTGCAAGTCAAAGGAAGGAGAAACCATTGCAATGATTTGTATGAAAACTGGTCAGATCTACACAGCAGAACCCACAGGTCTCAGCAAAGGACCTTCAGAACAGTTTAGCTGACACTGAAATTGTTGCTCACAGGTCCACCGCACAATGTACCTTACACAGTTCACGTTTGTGTAATACAGTGGATATAAAAAGTCTACACACCCCTGTTAAAATGCCAGGTTCTTGTGATGTAAAAGAATGAGACAAAGATAAATCATGTCAGAACTTTTTCCACCTTTAATGTGACCTATAACATGTACAATTCAATTGAAAAACAAACTGAAATCTTTGAGGGTGAAAAATAAAAAACTCACAATAACCTGGTTGCATAAGTGTGCACACCCTTAAACTAATACTTTGTTGAAGCACCTTTTGATTTTATTACAGCACTCAGTCTTTTTGGGTAGGAGTCTATTAGCATGGCACATCTTGACGTGGCAATATTTGCCCACTCTTCTTTGCAAAAGCGCTCCAAATCTGTCAGATTGCGAGGA
>JACXGI010004940.1:0-11090 GCA_016801175.1 Esox masquinongy
TCCTGCATTCTGGTCATTAGTGGGTATATTGTATGGTAGGTAGAATGTATTCCTGCATTCTGGTCATTAGTGGGTATATTGTATGGTAGGTAGAATGTATTCCTGCATTCTGGTCATTAGTGGGTATATTGTATGGTAGGTAGAATGTATTCCTGCATTCTGGTCATTAGTGGGTATATTGTATGGTAGGTAGAATGTACATTTGGAACACAGATTTTCTATTTTTTTTTTTTTGTCAAATTCTTTCCGCCTGTTAGCATTGAACCAATATTCGTCACTGTAATTTTGATAAGGTTTATTTCTTTGTATTTTTTCATTTTTCTTTTAACTAATTGCTCAGATGAACTAGTCAGGCTCCCTACTGCTAAGTATACTCAGTTTTAACAGGTTTATGGTTTATATGTAAGATCTACAAGGTTTCCTTGATGTCTCTACCCAGTCAGGTCATGGTTACTGTTGACCAGAAAAAGTTCCTGACCTGTTGACCTCACCATCCAGTCTCACCATGGTTTCTTTTTTCTAGTAGGGGTCCCTGACCTCTTGACCCTCTACTCCGTCACAGCATGATTTCTGTTGTCTAGAAGGGGTCCCTTACCTGTGTATCCCTTCACATCATGTGCTTTCTGTTGTCTAGAAGGGGTCCCTGACCACTGTACCCTATCAGATCATGTATTTTCTGTTGTCTAGAAGGGGTCCCTGACCACTGTACCCTATCAGATCATGTATTTTCTGTTGTCTAGAAGGGGTCCCTGACCACTGTACCCTATCAGATCATATACTTTCTGTTGTCTAGAAGGGGGCCCTGACCACTGTACCCTATCAGATCATGTATTTTCTGTTGTCTCTTGACCTCTTCAGGGCTGTGGCTTTGGATACAGATACACCCGACTACCCCATCTGCTCAAAACCAAACCAGAGGATGCCAACCTACCCAGTCTGCAGAGTAAGCCTCTCTCGCTCCCTCTCGCTCTCTGTCTTATCTCATTCTCTCTCCTCTGTTTTCTCTCTTTCAAACTCTCTTCCTCCCTTTTCTGTTTTCTCTCTTCCTCGCTTTCACTTCTCTTTTCTATGTCTGTCTATACTGTCTTTGTTCTGTTCTGTTGTATGTCTGTAGTAAGTCCAACGTTGGCGCTCCTCAGCCAAGTGCCCTGTTTTGTAGTGAACTTAACTTTATTCCTGTTAACAGTTTGAGGCCATGCTTCTCAGTTTTTTTTAGTCCTTTTTTTTATCAAACCCTTCTTGTTTATTCACTGATATTTCCCGTTGCACGTGTGTGTGTTTATTGTGCACACACACACACGTTTTTGTGTTTATGCATACAGTGGATATAAAAAGTCTACACACCCCTGTTAAAATGCCAGGTTCTTGTGATGTAAAAGAATGAGACAACGATAAATCATGTCAGAACTTTTTCCACCTTTAATGTGACCTATAACGTGAACAATTCAATTGAAAAACAAACTGAAATCTTCGAGGGGGCAAAATAAAAAATAAAAAACTCACAATAACCTGGTTGCATAAACTAATACTTTGTTGAAGCACCTTTTGATTTTATTACAGCACTCAGTCTTATCAGGTAGGAGTCTATTAGCGTGGCAATATTTGCCCACTCTTCTTTGCAAAAGCGCTCCAAATCTGCTGGACACAGACCTCTACAGATCACCCCACAGATGTTCAATTGGATTCAGGTCTGGGCTCTAGCTGCGCCATTCCAAAATGTTAATCTTCTTCTGGTGAAGCCATGCTTTTGTGGTTTTGGATGTGTGCTTTGGGTCGTTGTCGTGCTGAAAAGTGAACTTCATCTTCAGCTTTCTAACGGACACCTGAAGGTTTTGTGCCAAAATTGCCTGGTATTTGGAACTGTTCATAATTCCCTCCACCCTGACTAAGGCCCCAGATCCAGCTGAAGAAAAACAGCCCCAAAGCATGATGCTGCCACCACCATGCTTCACTGTGGGTATGGTGTTCTTTGGGTGATGTGCAGTGTTGTTTTTGCACCAAACATACCTTTTGGAATTATGGCCAAAAAGTTCAACCTTGGTTTCATCAGACCATAACACATTTTCCCACTTGCTTTTGGGGGACTTGATGTTTGTTTTTGCAAACTTCAGTCGGGCTTGGATGTTTTTCTTTGTAAGAAAAGGCTTCTGACTTGCCACCCTACCCCATAGCCCATTCATATGAAGAATACGGGAGATTGTTGTCACATGTAGCACACAGCCAGTACTTGCCAGAAATTCCTGCAGTTCCTTTAATGTTGCTGTAGGCCTCTTGGAAGCCTCCCTGACCAGTTTTCTTCTCGTCTTTTCATCAATTTTGGAGGGACAGCCAGTTCTTAGTAATGTCTCTGTTGTGCCATATTGTTCACGTTATAGGTCACATTAAAGGTGGAAAATGTTCTGACATGATGTATCTTTGTCTCATTCTTTTACATCACAAGAACCTGGCATTTTAACGGGGGTGTGTAGACTTTTTATATTCACTGCATGTTTGTTCGGCTTGAATGCATGTCTGAGTGAGATGGTAAGAAAAGAGGCTTTACTTGTTCAGCTAAGTCAAAAATAATACTAATCTCTTTCCTAATTGGAGAATGTGAAACAGTGATGTGTTGAAAAGATATGAAGGCAGATCAGGCCACACTGTTAATAGTACTGGAGCTAACATCGTAGATATGTACATTTTAAAATATCTCTAGAAATAGGCAGAGTTTCTCCCTGTGTGTTGTCAAATGACTCGCATACAGTAGCTGTCACAATTGACGTTGAGACTACCACTTCAGAAAATACTAAATACTTAAAAAATCTGTGCCTACTGACATGTGAAAATGTATGTACACAAAACTGGTGCAATTAACAAGAAAATATTTAGAATCATTAGAGGCTATCTTAGAGGGTCCACTCTTCCATAAATATTAGGAATTTGGCCTGGTTTGGTCATGGCAATATGCGTGTGATGATACACAATGTCAAAATCAAAAGCGCTTTCCGAAGCCCTGAGAAGAAAGATTATTGATGCCCGTGAGTCTGGGTGGGCTTACAGAGTAATTTCCATGCAATTTGTAGTACGTCATTCCACTGTCTGATGGATCATCTACAAATAAAAAAAACATCCTGACCATTGGAAATCTACCGTAGGACAGGTCGGCCCTCCAAATTCAGGACAGGAGCTGACCAAAAGATGCTCAAAGAAGTCTTTAAGAACACCAGGGTAAAATTACGGTATCCACAGGCATCTCTTGCCTCTGTCAATGTTGTGAATAAGACAACAGTCAGAATGACCCTGCGAATACGGCCAACACTTTAAAAAAAGAATATCAAGACATGTCAGACAACACCGGGGTAAAGACCAAAGCTACTGGAGCAATGTGCTCTAGACAGTTAAGGTCCAGTTGTTTGGCTGCATTGCCAGATGCCCTTTTTGGCGGACAGAAGAACCATAAACCAACTGTGAGGCATTGAGGCGGTGGCATTATGGTTTGGGGCTGATTTGCTGCCTTAAGGCCAGGCACGTGCCATCACTGAGTCAACCATGAATTCTTTGATGTAGCAGCGAATTCTGGGGAAGAATGTAAGGGCATCTGTCAAAAAGCTAAACTGATGCATTCCGAAATAACTGAAACCCTTTACTACCTTATGTGCCAGAGCCTGAATTTCAGATTTGTTCTTCAATGATTAATCTTCTCTTATAAACACATAAATACCCAAAATGACAAAGTTAAACATTATTCTGTAATTGCAAATTGTACTTATTTGAAGAAGCCCCTTTGGTAGTGATTGAAGTTTTCAGGCTTACTTTGTTTCCTCCAGTATGATCTTGAGCGTGGATCAAGGTAGATGAAGAGGAGTGTTGGTGAACAGCAATTTTCAAATCTTATAGAGCCTCAATAGGATTTAAGTCTTGGCTGAACCTTCGCCACTTACACTGTATACCCTCTGTCCTTAGAAGTATCCCAGTCCCTGCCTCTGAAAATGATCCCCAAAGCATGATGCTGCCACCATTGTGTTTCAAGGTACAAATTGTGTTAGATGGGTAATGAGCTGGTTCTCACCCGACGACGCGCATTAGGTTCAACCCGAAGAGTTACATGTTTCAGTGTTTAAACGCTTTAGGAATATTTATATACCCTTGCCCGGGCAGATGTCTTCACAATTCGATCTCCAAGTTGTACAGACTTTTACTAAGACCTCATGGTATTTTTCCTGCTCTGTCCTGACATGCCGCTGGGGAGCCTTTAGACACCCATCTTTCTAAGCCATGTCCAAACAATTCAATTGGAGACAGACTCCTATAAAGTTTAAGAGAGTAATAAAAAAAAATTGAGATTAATCTGAGCTTAATTCAGTGTGTAACTTCAAAGGGATTGAATATGCATTGATTAATAAAATTTCCCACTTATTTCTTTTTAATATGTATATTTAATTGAGTTCAGTCAGTAGCAAAACAACATTTGGGAAAAGGTCAAGGGATTTGTAGATCCGACACGGAGCCAATGATATAAATGGTTCTCCTCTGATGCCCAGAATTTTTCATTTTTAAATTCTCATTAGCCAATTCTACAAACGTTATAATGTTAAATAAGGTGGTTTAGCAGATCGTCTATCATCATTATTTCCATTACCCATGGTCGGCACTTCATAAAATGGCCTAAATCGCAATGATTGATTGTTGACCAGGTATGAATCCAATTTTGTCACCTCCAATAACATAAGGCCATGCCTCATTTACCTGACAACATCAGTTAGCTTTGCACGTGCACAAGCCTGCCTGAAGGAGTAGCTAGAGTGCTTTCAGCTTAGGAAAGCACTCCTAACAATACACTGTAAACCCTTCCCGGGCAATGCTGGCCAATATATATTCCCCATGAAGTCCTACTTGTTAGACAGTGGCAGGGTTAAACTCTAATTGGTGTGCAACAGATGTGCTTAAATAACAATGTTTGTTCAAATGGTAATTTCAATGTAAAGACTGTTCGTCAGAGGAAAACCCGACATCAACTCGTCTGTGCCCCGGTTCTGAGGTAACACACCACTGGTAATTCATTCTAAGTGGGGTATCCATTTAACCAAATTCCTTGGTGACATTAATGTTTCAGCTAATGGGGGTTATAACTTTAATAACAGTCATTTGGACCGAGAGTGGGTCTACCAGTGTGGATAGCTCATTTACAGTACAGAGGACTGTAATATCATAAGTCTCGACCAATTGAGGCACAATATGTTAGCCCAAAATACCGGTTTGGTTGTCTCCATGGCAATTCCTTGTCTGTCGTAGACATGCCAAGCGTTAGCTTGTGTTCAAAGCAAGCCAATTAATGGGGTTGAAATTACAATAAAAAAAAAATTCTCAAAAGTTTGATGAATGGGGCTAGAGAAATGTGATCACTCTATTTCATAGGCCGAGCTAAGGATTGACCCTATGTGATATGGACATTATACTTCTAACCAAGTTTTACTTCTAACAGTGTTTCTTTAAAACAGGGCGGCCCACCCTGTTCCTGGAGCTCTACCATCCAATTGGTTTGCAGTGTTGAATAGCCTGAATGAGCTTCTCATCCTGCGGATTATTAGCTTCCGAGGCAAGCTAGCAGATGGAAGCAGGGTGCTATGCTGGTGGGGGTCCTGCTTAGTTCCTGGATGGCTGT
This sequence comes from Esox masquinongy, assembly GCA_016801175.1. Lineage (NCBI taxonomy): Eukaryota > Metazoa > Chordata > Actinopteri > Esociformes > Esocidae > Esox > Esox masquinongy. Next base: position 5,642 of record JACXGI010004940.1, read on the forward strand.
GTTATTGTATAATACCGACGGCTATATATTTTTACTGGGTTATAATATGTTAAATATAAGTCTGCATGCATTTCTTTGAGATTAATTCCATATAAAAGCTTCTGGCATCAGTTGGTAATGTGACCTAATGCAGATTCACTGTCATTGAGGGAGAAATCTATCCTCCAAGGAAATTCTATTCAACCCCAGACTCTGTAGCTTAGGCCTACCTCTGGGGTTCAATATCCAGACTCATTGATGCCCTTCAACTTTCATGTGACAAGTTGAAGGTCTATTTTCTTTTGTTTTGTGTATGTTGTTTCCTCTGTACTTTGTGTCCAATCTGTCACTGTTCTCTTATGATCTCTCTCCTTTTCTGTGTGTTCTATTGTTCTTCATGCTAATTTTATTCCTTCCATCCGACTTATTTGCATGGCATTCAGGGGATTTATCCATTGCTAGTTTCCAAAGTAAGTTTTCTCCCTTTTGTCTTTCAGTTGTTTGTTTGTATTTAATAGTAATAGCTTCAATCCCAGCCCGTAGCAGTTACAATTGTCTACTAATCCTACCTTCATATTTATTTAGAGATCCCTGTTGGTCCCTTGTCCTTGGCAGAGTCCCAAATGCGACCCTATTCCATACATTGAGCACTAATTTTGACTAGAGTTCTATTAGTGCACTACATAAGGAAGAGGGTGCCATTTGGAACTTTCTTGTATTTTACTATAACCGTTTCCTGTGTGCTGTTCCTTCAGTGTGCGTATGTGAAGTTAGTCTGAGGTAATAAACAGTTGTAGAAGAAATTGCCATTGCATTGTTGTAACGCGCTAAACGAAACATCCTCAATCTCACCTCAACCAAAGCGCCTAATGTAATGGTTTGTACTGCCACATCAGTCCGTTTGCCTAATGAGTAGAACAGAGAAAAAAAAAGAGAAAGAAAACTGTCAAAATACAGTTAACACAACTTCAAACACAGAAGTGTTACCAAGCCGACAGCACCAGAAGTCGCCTGCTGTGCTTCTTCTCTGTCTTCTGGTTAGTCTAATGAGTACTGTTGGGGAATAAAGGACTAAATAAAGTACAGTAACAAAAACTGAACAAAACAAAAACAACGTCACCAAAATACATCACATTTTCCTCTGTGTCTTGTTTTGGTGGGACTGGTTACCCGGCTGCTTGATTTTCATACTCCTTAACTTCTAATTTATTTTAATAGGAAATTATTGGTGCTTTCCGGGCCACATGTGTTTCTGGAGACTTAGGCTGTGTGAAAATGGCCGCCCTATTCCCTAAATTATGTACTACCTCTGATTAGGTCCTGTTGGGTGTAGTGTACTATACATACAACAGTGTGTCATTTGGGAAGCACTCAATCCATCAAGGCTGGGTTGATTGCTTCACAGGTGCCACTTGATCATGTTAAGAATTGTGTGCGTGTGTGCGTGTGTGCGTGTGTGCGTGTGTGCGTGCGTGCGTGCGTGCGTGCGCGCGTGCGTGCGTGTGCGCGTGTTGGGTCTATCTGATTAGACCAGATGGGGCAGAGGGTAAGTGGGTAGCTATCAGTTCTTCTGTCAGGCAGGATCCAGTCAGAAGCAACAGGAAGCGCCACAGTTCCTGTAGTCTCAACCAAGCCCCGGGTTTAAGTGCCATTTCAAACTTCTCAGTTACTTTCCCATGAATTCAATTAAATAATCAGTTGCATTTGGAAGGACAAGTACAACAATATGACTGCAGCAAGTAAAATGTCTCATGAGCTGAAATATGTGATCCCAGAAATGTTCAGTTCGAACAAAAAGCTAACTTTTTGAACATTTGTTTACATCCCTGTTAGTGAGCATTTTGCCAAGATAATCCATCTGCCTGTCATGTGTGAGAAGCTGATTAAAAAGCACAATCATTACTCAAGTGTAACTTGTCCTGGGGACAATAAAAGGCCAGTTTAAAATGTGCAGTTTTGTCCCACACTACAGTGACAATCATGTCATGTTTTAAGGGGCTTGCAAGTGGCACGCTGACTGCAGGAATGTCCACCCAAGAGTTTTTCCGAAGGATTTAATATTAATTTCTCTATAATAAGCCGCCAAAATAGTTTTAGAGAACTTGGTAGTACGTCCAACCAGCCTTACCACTGCACAACAGATGTAACCATGCCAACCCATTGACACACCAAGTGAGCTTAAGGCTTAATGAGTTCATTTCAATTGACTGATTTCCTTATATGAACTTTAAATCTTTGCAATTGTTGCAAGTTGCATTTTCCAGTTTAGTTTATTACTTTAATGTACTGGGAAATATGCCTTGAAAGTATTTGGCTCAAACTCCAGGTATATGAAAATATTTTTTTAAATGGCTACTAAAAGGGGACAAAAACATGGTACATTTAAAAAGTACTCCCAACAGGAACAAAATATTTTAAATACGGAAAACTCGAATAGGGGCTGCTGGGCTGCCTAGTGTTCGAAGCGTTCAGCCAGTAAATAATAGGTTGCTGGTTCCAATCCCTGAGCTGACAAGGTAAAAATATATAACTGTGGTTCTCACCCTGAGCAAGCAGTTAACCAAAATCGCTCCCAGCTCGTGGGGGCAAAAAATAAAAACAAGCAACTGCATGGATAACGGTGACATTGGCTAAATCACATTGTCTGTGAAAAACACAGAGCTGTCTGTTGGGAACAGGACATTGCCTAAATACAGTCTTTGTTACTGCTATGTCCAGGGTATTGTGTAGTTACGGGAGAGGAAGGAAGAGATAGAGGTCTTTCTCACCCCCCTACTCTGCACTGGATAAGACGTTGAAATGTAATACCTTTATCTAGGACAGAGAGAGAGGGAGAGCCTGAGACCGAAAACAGCCTTAAAGGGGCAATTCGCAATTGTTATATAATACAGGAGACTGTGTAAATGAATGTTGCTATTTATTCTTAAAGTATTTATCTTAGACATTATGTTAAACCATTGTTTTCCTTCACAATCCAAATTATACTTGTCATAGTCTCAAAACATGATTAAAACTGTACTATAGATATCGTGAATGGTCTGTCCATAGAGCTGTTTAAGAATTAGCAAGTTTAAATTTGTCCAGCCCCATCATTCAGCTTTTTACTGAAATCGTGCAAAACAATTGCTGATTGCCCTTAAAAGACATCACTGGAGGAGGAGGAGCCGGGCAGGAAGGGGGAAGCCGCGAGGCTTTAGCTTCTCAATAAAACAATCGAGGGAGCAACCAATCTTTTAGCGGAGCCATGTTGTGGCTCTTTTTAAGAAGCGATAACCTTTAGGTTTAATTAACTTTGGACAGTAACTGTCTCCAGCCTGGGGCGCAGCAGTGCTGCAAGAGGAGTCCACTGTCCTACAGCCGCTCCTGCACTGGACAACAGGCTGCAGGAGGACCGCTGCATAAGACACACACCCACACAAACACACACACACACCTACATTTTTTACCCATTCTTGCCTCAAAGTGACCAAATCAAGATCCAATATCGATGGTGTAGAGTCAGTGGTTGTGTAGGTCAGGAACTGGATCGAAGCGGGTCATCGACATGGGTCAGCTTCTCATGTTGATGGGTTTCTAACGTTAATTCTCAGGGCTGCACCATGTATGTTCTCCTGGTTTGTATCCTCAAACCAGGAAACCCTGGGGCGTTTGGGGGAAGTTACTGTTATTATACATCCCTATTAAACCCTTAACCACACAGATCCGCACAATGAATTTCCTTCCACATTTAGAGACACATCCAATGACAGCATGGTAATTCCCCAAGGAGTTAACTGCAGATTATCTTGATAAAAAGTTCATAATAGCTCATTTTAGCACCAACACCCTTACAAACCATGTACTGTGCTGCGTTGGACTTCTTAATCCATTGTCATCCAATTTGAATACAAACGTAGTTAGAAGACCTCTTATCTGGTTAGTATATCATTAGCATTATTTAGTGTGAATTTGTGTGTGTGTAGGCTTTGCAGAGCAAAGCCTGTTGCTGTAGTTAGGAAACCAGCTGCCAGTGCCAAAATAAAGAATGCCGTCCTCACCATGGAATTATCGTACGGTAAACCTTACACTGAGACCGGACCTGTCTTGCATAATGCTGAGATTATAGCCTAGGTGAGGAAGGGTACAGTATGTCTGCTCTCTGCTGACGCTTCTGTAAACATTTATTTACAGGCTCTCGTGAGCCAATCCCCTTTATCGACAGTGTTGGCTGTAGGCTATTTGCCGATTGCATTGGGCTGGAAAAAACAACCTTCTGTCTGAAGAGGGAAAAGTGATGCTTGGGTTTTAATCAAATGAAGGGAAGTATCGATTTTATAAGCACCAAAAGCAAATCACTCTTTGTCAGTATGCATCACAGCTGGATATAGGAAAGCCCACCATAACTCACTGTGTTTGCACTAAAAATAATATTTGCCTGGTCTTAAATATCTCAACCAGCACTACATGAAATTGGTGCTGTGATTAAAAAATGTAAAAATCAAATCTTTCCGTCCCTCCTGTCTGATTGCAAGCTAGCTGATTTAAGACCGGTAAATGACCCATCCTTACGCAGCCGGTTAAACATTGCAAATCAATGGCTTTTGATAGAAATGCCCAAGAAGTGCACGTAAGATAAAGCCCTGAGACTTGCAATTCAGTTGGCAAGGTGGCATAAAGATGGAGGTTGTTTGTACAAAACTTCACTGTGTGTAATTGGCCACTTTGCCCAACCCGTTGGATTCTGGGACCAATCAGAATGATTTAATCTTTTTCCCTTGCAAAAAATTATGGAGTAACTCCGAACCATTCTACTTGTGGAGATGAAACTAATGCCGGTGGATATGTCGTTATGTTTGGTTAACCAGGCAAGAAACTAATGCCTGTGGATCTGTCGTAGTGTTTGGGTAACTAGGCAAGACACTAATGCCAGTGAACGTGTCATGGTGTTTGGTTAACCAGGCAAGACACTAATGCCAGTGAACGTGTCATGGTGTTTGGTTAACCAGGCAAGACACTAATGCCCGTGGATGTGTCGTAGAGTTTGGTTAACCAAACAAGACACTAATGCCTTTGGATGTGTCGTAGAGTTTGGTTAACCAGGCAAGGGCCACTGTGGTGTTCTCCCTTTAATAAAGAAGACTGTTTTAGTTACAGCGTTATGTCAAAGATTTTCATTAAACAACATTCAATGAAGTCCCTTCCCGGTTATATTTGGTGAAACTGTCGCTACTAACATGTTTTTGTTCAGCGGAATGAACACACCCCCAAAGAGTGTTAGAGAATGCCCTCCTCTGATTGGTTTGGTGACTGTACTGTCCTCTGATTGGTTGTCACAGAGCCGTGCCCATCCCTTCTGCTGCAGAGACACATGGCGGAGCTGCTCTCTCTGGATAAAGACATGGCTGCCTCCTTCCTCAACTCTGTCCTCAACCAGCTCAACTGGGCCTTCTCCGAGTTCATCGGCATGATTCAGGAGGTAGGACAGGTAGAG
>JACXGI010004940.1:11190-35550 GCA_016801175.1 Esox masquinongy
CCCCCCCCCCCCCAGATCCAGCAGGCAGCCGAGCGTCCTGAGAGGAACTTTGTGGACACGAGGCAACTGAAGGTGTGCGCCACCTGTTTCGACCTTTCTGTCAGCCTGTTGCGGGTCCTGGAGATGACCGTTACCCTGGTTCCGCAGATCTTCCTGGACTGGACACGCCCGTCCGCTGAACTGCTGCTCAGACGCTTGGCTCAGGTGAGGCTGACTGCACAGCACCATGAACTCTTATTTAAAAGGTTGTAATACACACCGTAATGACATGAATAACGTTGTTACATTTTCTGACAAGCAATCGCATAGATGTGGTAATTTACATGTTTCACTGAATGCTGGGGGATGATGTAGGGTGAGACGTTAGAATTCTCTAAGTAATAGTAACTAAAAGTGCTAGGCCTACTGAGAAAATTGTTTTAAGCTATATCAACATACGAGCAAGAGGAAAAGAGGATGGCTACGTGTTCCTGCCTACTGCAGGAAGCAGGCTTTTTCAACTGGATATTTCAGTAAACAAAGTGGTAGAACAGGTATATCATCTCTGCTACTAGATGTTCCCCTTGTGAACTGTGGGTCATAGTTTCTCTCTCACGCACACGTGCACACATGCACACACACACTTTAGGGCGGATCATCAGTGGAGGGTGATATCAGTGAATTAGGATGTGTTCACGGGAACATTTTATTTGTGCCGCTGGCTTTCAGTCATCTTGTTTTTCTGCGTTATAGGAGAGGAGACTCCAATGTGTCCCCTACAGGCGTGCGTGCGTGCGTGCGTGTGTGTGTGTGTGTGTGTGTGTGTGTGTGTGTGTGTGTGTGTTCTCCTGTAAAAACACTCTTCCTCCTGGCTTGTTGTAATCAGCCGCTAATTGAAAGCATCTCTTGGAACAGTGGGTTCTGTCTTTCTATCTCCCTGTATGTCTCTCTCTAATTCCCTTTCTGTCTGTCTCTATTTCGCAGTCTGCTTGTCTTTCTCTCTATCTGTCTGTCTGTGTCTTTCCCTGTCTGTCTCTCTCTAATTCCCTTTCTTTCTGTTTCTATCTCTCTGTCTGTGTCTCTATTTCCCTGTTTGTCTGCCTCTCTCTATATTTCCCTGTCTGTCTCTGTCTTTCTCTTTCTCTCACTGTCTATCAGTTGTGTTCCAGTTTTCTTATTCCCAGAGCGCTCTCCTGTGCCCTGCCTGCTGTGTAATAAAGGCCTTGCTACATACACGCGATCGCGCTCACACACACCTGCCTTGTTTACTAACTCCCTTTCTACCAACGGTACCTGTCATGATGTGTAACTCTGGGCTGGTGTGTGTGTCTCGTTTTAAGATGGATTTGTCAGGTGCAGGTTAGATTGAGTACCAGGGAAATGGAACACATCGTCTCTAGATCAGAAGTCGGCAAATAGATTCATCGGCTGGACAGTTTTAGTTCAGAGTGCTTTGTCGACTGAAGCATAATTACAATAATGATGAGAACATAATTTGCGCACTGCAAAAATAGATGACATTTTTCAATCTTGATTATATTTAGACACAATCTTATAATGTAGGACTTCCCAGCCCTCTTCCTGGAGATCTACCCTCTAGGTTTTAACCCCAGCCCGGTTCCTGGAGATCTACCCTCTAGGTTTTAACTCCAGCCCTGTTTCTGGAGATCTACCCTCCTGTGGGTTTTAACTCCAGCCCTGTTCCTGGAGATCTACCCTCCTGTGGGTTTTAACTCCAGCCCTGTTCCTGGAGATCTACCCTCCTGTGGGTTTTAACTCCAGCCCTGTTCCTGGAGATCTACCCTCCTGTGGGTTTTAACATCACCATTGTTCTGAATAATCTTCCCTCCTTCAGGTTTTAACTTCAACTTTGTTCTTATGGATTTACCCTCCCGTAGGTTTTAACTGGGGCTTCAGGTGGCCCAGTGTTCACACTGCCAGTGGGCCTTGCCATGCTCCACACAATCCAAGCAAAACATGTTTTTTCATGTTTTTTTGTAAACTTTGAATAGTATTTATTGTCACTGATGTAACTTTTTGTCTCCAGCTTCTGAACCAGGTGTTAAACCGAGTGACTGCGGAGAGGAACCTCTTTGACCGCGTGGTCAACCTCCGTCTCCCAGGTAACCATTACTTACCTCTAACATTAAGTACTCCTGAGTGATAATGCAGCTCTGTGTAGAGGAACATAGTGCATTACTCGCTGTCTGTGATGTCGAGTAGTAGTTAGTCTATAGTGCATTACTCGCTGTCTGAGATGTCGAGTAGTAGCTAGTCTATAGTGCATTACTCGCTGTCTGTGATGTCGAGTAGTAGTTAGTCTATAGTGCATTACTCGCTGTCTGAGATGTCGAGTAGTAGTTAGTCTATAGTGCATTACTCGCTGTCTGAGATGTCGAGTAGTAGCTAGTCTATAGTGCATTACTCTCTATCTGAGATGTCGAGTAGTTGTTAGTCTATAGTGCATTACTCGCTGTCTGTGATGTCGAGTAGTAGCTAGTCTATAGTGCATTACTCGCTGTCTGAGATGTCGAGTAGTGGTTAGTCTATAGTGCATTACTCGCTGTCTGAGATGTCGAGTAGTAGCTAGTCTATACTGCATTACTCGCTGTCTGAGATGTCGAGTAGTTGTTAGTCTATACTGCATTACTCGCTGTCTGAGATGTCAAGTAGTAGCTAGTCTATAGTGCATTACTCGCAATCTAAGATGTTGAGTAGTAGCTAGATTTGGTTGTAGTACAGTTTACATTTTTTGGAGTAGGAGACCAGGACACGACCACACGGCTATAATGTAAACCCTACTCTGTCAACAATAAAACTAAGACAATGCTAATTCAGGTGGTTATGTACTAACTCTGGCTGACCCAAATTATCAATCCTTCCTTGACCCAGTTATTCTTCAGCAGTATGTGATTCTTAATAGTATTTTCATAACACTGCACTCTCTATGTATTCTCATAACACTGCACCCTCTATGTATTCTCATAACACTGCACCCTCTATGTATTCTCATAACACTGCACCCTCTTTGTATTCTCATAACACTGTACCCTCTATGTATTCTCATAACACTGTACCCTCTATGTATTCTCATAACACTGCACCCTCTATGTATTCTCATAACACTGCACCCTCTATGTATTCTCATAACACTGCACCCTCTATGTATTCTCATAACACTGCACCCTCTATGTATTCTCATAACACTGCACCCTCTATGTATTCTCATAACACTGCACCCTCTATGTATTCTCATAACACTGCACCCTCTATGTATTCTCATAACACTGCACCCTCTATGCATTCTCATAACACTGCACCCTCTATGCATTCTCATAACACTGCACCCTCTATATATTACGCTGTTCACTCAATCAGGATGTCTCGTCGTGGAAGGAACGCGCTCTACTGTAATTGAGCACATAGGTGCCCAAGTCACCACTAGGAGTCTAGTGTGCGGTGATGTAGTGCTTAATAGCCCCCGAAACCTGGGAGGTGCTGGCCAATTGTACCACCCTCTCTAGGACACATGAGACGGATCTAATACCTGAGACGGATCTAATACATGAGACGGATCAGCCTCGCAAAGTGAACAACCATCTGTTTTTCTTTGTTTGTTTGTCAGGCTTACAGTCATGGTAGTGATCAGTGTTAAGTGTCAGGTAGTAAAATCAGAGGGCTGAGGACTCACCCCTGGGGGGCCCTGTCGTTAAGACTCAGTGAGGAGGAGGTGTTGTTGTCAGTCCTCACAGCTTGAGGGGTGCCCTTTAAGAAGTCCAGTATCCAGTTGCACAATTTCTGAGATGTTGAATGGTAGCCAGGCAGCTGTGGTAGAGTACTCCCTGTCTGAGATGTGAAATGACAGTTAATTCTCTTTAGCTGCAGGAAATGGAGAGTGGATTTGACCCAGCACAGCCATTTGTCAGGCATGACAAGATGAAGTGATGCCATACATGATTCACAGCCCCATTGTTCAATGATTCTCAGTCGGGTCCTTTTCTAGGAATCTGTGTTGCTCACTGTGTCGCCCCCCCCCCTCCCCCTCCCCCAAAATAGATATCCAAAAGGGCTGAGTAATAACTAATCGGCCGTCTGTATAATCTGTTTTCCGTTGCCTTCAAGTCAAATAATGAAAATGCCACCTTTAATATATACGGTGCTTCTACTGACGTTAAAAGAATCGTAAGAGCGACTCTGTCTTTGGTTCTGTGTGTCGACCTGGGTACAGATTTCACTTGGCCTCTACGTTACACTGAACAGTGTCTCTGTGAGTGTGTCCCACAGCCATGGATTAGAGGAGCGTGGCCAGGATCCGCGGCCTGCCATCGTAAACGTTGTAGATGCGACAGCATCTACAACATGGGGAGGAGTGCCTCCCCAATGAAGTGACCCGCTGTAAACAAACACAACGGACTGCCGTTATTGATAGACATTTCCATTGATCTGCATTTGGGTGTAATGTGGATCCGAGTCTTTACTGGGTTCTTTTGTCGACACGTCTGCTTTCGTCTGATATGTTCTTTGGTTTAGAAAACTGTCAGAAATAAACTGCAGAATCTGGGTTCCAAAATAGGAAGATCATCTTCCAAGTTCAGTATGACTAGGAGTGAATGGCAGCATCACAAATGTCGACATTAAAGTGAAAAATAGTGCATGTACTGTATAAGAACCTTTGGGATATATGTGGTATTTTGGCCCTGACTAACGGTCTTTCTCTGGGATATATATAGTATTTTGGCCCTGGCTAACGGTCTTTCTCTGGGATGTATATGGTATTTTGGCCCTGGCTAACGGTCTTTCTCTGGGATATATATGGTATTTTGGCCCTGACTAACGGTCTTTCTCTGAGATATATATGGTATTTTGGCCCTGGCTAACGGTCTTTCTCTGGGATATATATGGTATTTTGGCCCTGACTAACGGTCTTTCTCTGTGTCTAGGCCTAGAGAGTGTGGACCACTACCCCATCCTGGTGGCTGTGACCGGCATCCTGGTTAGACTTCTGGTGGACTGTGAGAGACAAGGGTAAGTGAAGAAGCTCTGTCTGTCTCATATCCAAGTGTTAATATGAAGCTCCATCAGTCTCATGTGTAAGTGTTGTCAATTTGAAGCTCCATCAGTCTCATGTTGTTGTTGCGTCCATGTCCCCTTGCAGAAAGTTTAACTCTCTCTATTCAGTCCGTACTGTGCAGTTAAATGTTCTTTTCCTGATAATGAGGAGAAGGAGAGGCCTTTCGCATTAACACCTTCTCACTATTAATTGCACTGTGGCGGTTTGGTGCAGACAGGGGCAGACAGTGTTACGTCTCAACGAACGAACGAACGAACGCACGCACGCAAGCACGCACGCACGCACACACACTCACTCGAGCTGTTGTATCCTGCAGGCTGATATCCTCATTATTTTCTGCCACAGTGAAATGAAACACGAGTCAGTTCTCTGCTCAGGACTGGTATACATTAGGACTGCTCTACGCCCCAATGGACACAGTTTCCTGCATGACCACAGCCAAAGCCTGGCGCTGTTTTTGGGACGGCGGCTGGATATGTAGTAGCTGTTATTCTGCCGGCTCCCAATAGAGTTCTGCAGTGTCTGTCAAAAGTAGTGCTCGGAAAAGGGCTTAGAGTACCATTTGTCTGTACTTGCTTTCTCCTTTGTGTTCCTGCTCTGATGTTCCGCTCTGTTGCAGTGTTGGCAGTGTGCGGTGTTGCCTGAGTGTGTCATTTTGACATTACGTAACCTTTTAAAGCTGTAGAGGATGTACTCTACAGTCACATTTTGAACCTGAGTGGATTTTGATTGTCTTACATGGAGTAGACGTTTCTACCCTGACATTTACTGTAGCCTGCTCTTTTCCCCATCTTCACATGTTCAGACCTTCCCTCTCCCCCTTCTCTTTCTTCCCTCTTTATTTAGCCTTTTTTTACTAACCTCCCCTCCCTCTCAGCTGAATTCAATGAATGCTTTATTGGAATGAACGATTGGCTGCAGCTGTTGCCAAAGCAATGTATGGACGTTTTAGCTTTTTTAAAATAAAAAATACATTGATGTATTACTAACTATTATCAATGGAAAATCATGCAGAAATGCATATCTGAACATAAATACATAGGCCTGCGTTGTACTTTAGATCATTAGAATGCTGGTACGGATTGGGACGGGGTCATGTTAGCTATGTGACGTATGACTAGAGTTGATTGTTAGCAACGCAGTTATAGTGATGTTACGCTTAGCTAGCTACAGTAGCGTGGACACTGCTACAACATCCTTGCTAACACAGGGTCAAGTCCCTTGCACTAGTGTGCTATATGGCTAGCTTTCTGTTGTCTTTTTTATCCCTTTGCTGATGTGACCTACACTACCGTTCAAAAGTTTGGAGTCCCTTAAAAATGTCCTTGTTTTCCATGAAAATGTACATGAAATGAGTTTGACTAGGAAATATAGCAAAATGAATAGGAAATAGTCATTGACAATGTTAGAAATAATGAGTTTTAATTGAAATAATTGTGTCCTTTGCTTTCGAAAAAAAATCCTCCATTTGCATCAATTTCAGCCCTGCAGACCCTTGGCATTCTAGATGTCAGTTTGTTGAGGTAATCTTAATAGATTTCACCCCAGGCTTCCTGAAGCCCCTCCAACAAGTTGGATTAGATTGATGGGCACTTACCTACCACACGGTCAAGCAGCTCCCACAGCAGCTCAGTGGGGTTGATATCCGGTGACTGTGCTGGCCACTCCATTATAGACAGAATTCCAGCTGACTGCTTCTTCCCTAAATAGTTATTGCATAGTTTGGAGCTCTGCTTTGTTGTAGGAGGACATTGTCATGTTGTAAATGGAAATTGGTTCCAGTCAAGCGCCATCCACAGTCTATGGCACGGCATTGCAAAATGGAGTGATAGTCTTCCTTTTTCAAGATCCCTTTTACCCTGTACAAATTTCCAACTTCACCACCACCAAAGCACCCCCAGATCATCACATTGCCTCCACCATGCTTGACTGCATAATGTGTTCTGCGTCTCACAAACGTTTTTCTTTGCCAGAACACTTCAAACTTAAATTTTTCTGTCCATAACACGTTTTTCCAATCTTCCTCTGTTGAGTGTCTGTGTTATTTTGCCCATCTTAAACTTTTTTGCTTTTTATTGGCCAGTCTGAGATATGTCTTTTTCTTTGCAACTCTACCTAGAAGTCCAGCATCCTGGAGTCGCCTCTTCACTGTTGACGTTGAGACTAGTGTTTTGCGGGTACTATTTAATGAAGCTGCCAGTTGAGGACCTGTGAGCTGTCGGTTTCTAGATACTCTAATATAGCTATTTGTCCTCTTGCTCTGTCGTGCACTGGGGCCTCCCACTCCTCTTTCTATTCCGGTTAGAGCCAGTTTGCGCTGTTCTGTGAAGGGAGTAGTACAAAATGTTTTATGAGACCTTCAGTTTCTAGCCTTTGTTTCTCAGAACATGAATAGACTGACCAGTTTCTGAATAAAGTTCTTTGTTTCTAGACATTTTAAGCCTATAATCAAATCCACAATTGTTGATGTTCTAGATACTCAACTGGTCTAAGGAAGGCCCGTTTGATTGCTTCTTTAATATAACATAATTGCAAAATGGTTTTCTAACGATCAGTTAGCCTTTTAAAATGATTAACTTGTATTAGCAAACACAATGTGCCATTGGAACACAGGACTGATGGTTGCTGATAATGGGCCTCTGTATGCCAATGTAGATATTCCATTAAAAATCAGCAATTTCCAGCTACAATAGTCATTTACAACATTAACAATGTCTACACTGTATTTCTGATCAATTGGTTGTTATTTTAGAGGACAAAAAAATGAGCTTTTCTATCTAAAACTAGGACATTTCTAAGTGACCCCCACAACTTTTGAAAGGTAGTATATTTCCATGTTTAACTAGAACCTTCCCTACTGTGGTCTGGGTATGGTCTGGGTGTTCACCTCCGTCTTTGTACCCCAGTCACTCACCACCCTGCCCTGTCTCTCCTAGGAGGTCCTTAAGATAGATACATGATGTTCCTGCTCCAGTTGTAGAATCGTTACCCAGTGGGATGTACACTGACGTTCAAGCTTTTAGCACTGCGTAGCTGCATCAACATGGCTGCCTGATGGGTTCTTTTGTCTGAAAAAGAGACAGAACTGATAGAGAAAGAGAACAGAGAGAGACATGAAACGCAAGAGAGAAACCGAAACACCAGTAGATAGTCAGCGAGGCAGGGCAAGATAAAAATGTTATCATTCTCTTTTTACATATTTCTCTCTCCCTCCTTCTCTTCTCTCTCCCTCTCTGACAGCTGAGACAGGGCCTTGCTCTCTCACTTGCTTTTTGTTCTCTGTCTCCTTGTCTCTCTTTCTGTCTGTTCACCCCCCCAAATGCCCAGTGAACTAAGTCTTCATGCCCACCTCACAAAAGAACCCAGCGCAGCCAGAGCCTGTGTGTTGATTTGGCGGTGTGTCAAGAAAATTAAATTACTAGATTATGAAAGCTTTCTTTTCAGAACAGAAGCCAAGTTTTGACAAGACCAGATATGACTAGCGCGTTTCTTCCGCTGCGGGCTGCTGTTTACCTTTAACACCTGCCGACTGCTCGGACACACTGAGGAATATCGAGGAGCTGGTCCAGGATAATATTAAAGTGATTCAATATATGTTATAAAATACAATATGTTGCTTATTTGTTTAGTCGACAATGTTTGATTTTTGACCCAAGTGCTGAACAAAGTTTCGAGGAAAGGGGCTAGCGGTAAAAGCGCAGGTTTGAAACTCCTGTGGCCATTTTGCAGCCCGTACATTTTAGTCGGCATCATAAAGTACTAAAGCCGTCTCAGACAAGGACAGTGGTATTTTTAGAGTAAAAAAACATTTCCTAGGTCATATGTTATTAGGTTATCTGGTTGTTTGTCTATCCATCTATACTGTCAATTCTTTTAGTTTTAAGCTGCTTTATTCATCTCTCCTGACAGATGTGTTCTTCTCTCGCCTAAAACCTCTTAGTCACCCCTCAGCGCTGGTGATATCTCATGCGCCTCTTCCTGTTCCTAGGGTTGCGTTGTCACAAGGCCATTGGTTCATTCATGTCCAATCACAGGGCAGGATTAGTCTGCGGAGGGATCATCACTGTCTTATTTCTCTCTGTCTCGGTAAAAGACAGAAAGTTGTTGCACACGCACCGACCGCACGCGCACGCTTTTGTTGGAGCACAACTCCAACTGTGATGGTGGTTGGGGGGATAGCAGAGGGAGTGTGTTGTCCCTAAGGCCCCCAACAGAATGCAGGATTAAAATCAAGCTGTAGATCATAACAGCGGTTGGGCACGGCTTAGAGAGGATATGTCTCAGGTCCTTGGGCGAGGTTGGGGTCGGTTCTGTAGGGAGAGCACAGCTACCAGAGACCATTTATCAAATGAAACTTTGGAGGAAAATGGGTTTTCTGTTTACTCGGACGCAGTTTTCACGGCGACCACATTCAACAGCAGGTGTAGGGAAATGCCCGTTGTGCTTGTTCCTTCGGCACTGCCTGCAATAATAGAAGAATAATTTAACAGGTCATTTTGATTTAACGGTTGAATTCTCAAAGGGTGCTCATTGTGTTAGAGACACCTGCTCTATGTTTGGCGAGGGTGGAGCTCCTGCCGCTTTGAACGGGAGTACCTGGTGCCGCTCTTTAATTAGCTCCAGCCCAGTGAGTTGAGGTGTGGTTCGGATGTGGCACCTCTCATCTCTAGACTTCCTGGCTTGCTACCTTATGCGACATGTGAAACATGTCTTCACACATCTCCTCCCCGCATGTTTACTATTTAGTTTAAAGGATAACACCTCTATCGTTTTTTTTGGCTGTGCATTTCCCCTCCGGCTGGGAAGATTCCTGATTGTTAATTTTATTCACCCTTCTTTTGGCACCTTTTATTCTTTTCTCTTTTTTTTGGTGAATTCTTAACATTTTTAGTAAGGAAAAACCTTCAGTGTAAAGTGTTTTTTTGTTTGTTTTTGTGGCCTGGAGTGTAAAG
Organism: Esox masquinongy; assembly: GCA_016801175.1. Classification (NCBI taxonomy): domain Eukaryota; kingdom Metazoa; phylum Chordata; class Actinopteri; order Esociformes; family Esocidae; genus Esox; species Esox masquinongy. The sequence goes on from JACXGI010004940.1 coordinate 21,193, forward strand.
CTGCTGCCTCCGGTGGAATGAATCAAACCGGCGGCTCAACAAAATTCTCTTCCTTTTTTCCTCGCTGTCTTTATCAAATTAAGCATAAAATAACCGGTTTTCTCAGTAGATGTTGATCACATTTCGCTACCAGAGGGCGACGTTTCGGCTGTTTCATTCTATTCTCTATCTGATATGTAGTGGGAAAGTTAGTTAAGATTCATCCCGCAATATTGGTCGGCCCTCTTTTCACTCTCCCTCTGCCAGTAATATTGCCATTTATTTCTTCTGAATCATGGCCTTATTCATCATTTTACCCGCGGGGCACTCTGATACTCAAACGAGCTCCTCAAATGTGTTATTGATTTTAATCAGTCCAAAGCTAAAGTCAGAATAAAAAACTTAAGAGTCTGTGACATTGTGGACTGCTTGCACGCATGCACTTGGGTCAGAATCCAGCACGTTCCTCAAAAGACATATGTGGCTTTTTCGTTAATTAAGGTGCAGACCTTAACTTTAAAAGGTTCAAATGAAACTGACCTGGGTTCAAATGCTATTTGAAAACTTTTGTTTGTGTTAACCTGCCTGGAGCACCTGCTGAGTGGGTGTCACAGACGCAGGGACCCTTCTGTTGGTCTATTAAGCCTGACAGGCACGTGAAGAATTGTGGGTTATTTTTTTTAACAGTATTTGAGCCCTGGTCTGAGTGTTACGTCTTCAGGTCAGCCTGTATCCCTGTGGGGTGTGTCGACTACAACGCTGCGAAACAAAATGCTGTTCAACTCAGCCCGACTCCGGTGATTAGCAGACCTCCATTACATTACCATAGTTGGCCGTTTTGCTGCAGTTCACCTAATGCATTATTAATTGCTTCTCCTTTTGTGCCTGCTCAAGTATTTTTCTCTTGTTGCCCAGACTCATTCCCTACGACACTGCTTTAACCTCATCACAAGTTACACTACTCTGTAGAATAATTTATTTCTGTCTTGCAAAATTAACAATTCCAACCCTATTATGTCAGGGCGTTTCGCAAGTGTTCCTGTAAAATGGTAAGACTGTCGCATTTTTATTGCTTTAAACGGACCCATTGCCCCAGATAAAAAAAGAGGGCTAGCGATTTCAACCCATCACTACACGTTTACCGCACAGTAGCGATTCCGTAAAGTCACACACCAACATAGCGCCAACATCTGCAAAAAATATCAAGAAATTTAGCCCGTAGATCTCACAAAACATTTGTAGCGGCATCCTGGATGGATAGGTAACTACGGCAAACATAGCAAATTTTCCCTGCATTACAGCTGCAGGTACACACAACTGCCCTGATTTCATTTTGCAAATTGAAAGCATAATTAGCTACATTGCTATTACATTGGTCTGTTGTCTTCAAACCTTTCATGGATTCATCTCATATTTGATGGATTCGTCTTGTAACACTCCGCAGTGTTGTGTTTCCTGCAGTTACATATATTAGACGTGACCTGGGAGTTGGTGGAAATGAACAGCATTTTTATTTAAAATTAGTTCCAATAACATGGGGATATCTTTTTCCGGAGACCCAGAATGGAGTCTGTGCTCTTTTCCATTTCCCTGTCCATTTCATTATGAAGACCGTGGTCCATGTTTCGTCCATGCCTCGTTGGCATGCTCTGTGAATCATATCTGTCTGAGCATCCGTCAATTACTGTCCGTTTTGCCTTGCGAGCATCAGAGAATCAGCTCATTGCACAGATCTCATTTCACCATCCGACCGTAATCAGACAAACATTTATTACTTCCTGGAAGGCACCGGGGGAAACCCCTGGTATGTGGAGCAGAGCGTCATGCTGCCACTGCATTTTTAATATACGTTTTTCTGGGGACAAGATGTAGTGGGATTACAGCTCAGTTCCCTCACCTCTAAAGCTACGAGGGACCTACTGAATTAGAACCCCCCCCCCCACACACACACACACACACACACACCCCACTCTCCCATTTCTTTATCTCATCAGAAACTACTGTACGAAAGGGAGACATCCTTTGTGCAGCCTCTTAGGAGGGACCTTAAACGGGTGCACTGACTCTGTGGTCACTAAGATCCCGTGGCGTTGGTCCCCGGAGTCCCAGCTGCTGTCTGATCTGTCACTCATGTCGTCATGGCCAGCTCATCAGCCCCGCCTTAAAGAGATACAGACGTGAAGCTCTAAATGTATTCAATCAATAATGTATGTCAGTTGCTATGGGTAATACAAAATCCCCATTCAGCAGAAGAACAAATATCAGAGTGGTTTAAATTATAAACCTCCAACCTCTCACCCCCCCCCCAACCCCCGCAACTCAACCACTTGACGAATCATGAAACATGCTAAGAAGAATGAAACACTCCCAACACGCTAATGCAATGCTGGACCTGAAAATCAATGAGAGTAATTGTTCTCCATTACTGGCCGGCTGAAAGGCATCCTCTGCAAGCGGGTGCGTGGCATTACGCTAATCAGATTGCGCCCCAGTGTAATGCAGGGGCGTGGCGGGGTGGGGTGGGGTGGGGGTGTTCGGAGGACAGCCTGGGATTGGCTGAGCGACGTGCAGTAGGTGTGTAGAGTCTGGAGTCCCGTGGAAACACAGGGGATCCCTTCTACAGGCTTGCCGGTTGCGGGTAGCGAAGACGCTGCGCGTCAGGAGAACAGTGGTCACGGCTAACTCACTTGGCGGACGGTCTTGTCTGGAGGAATCTACGGTTGCGAGTGTGTGCATTTTATACGTTTTTGCCCTGGTTCGCCATGGGAAACAAACCCACAACCCTCATGTGGCCAGCGCAATGCTCTTGTCAGCTGAGACTCACGGGAACCCGGGTTTCCTGAACATAAATGCGTCTTTAACACAAACTGTAACTGTCGTTGCAGTTTGTTGCAGCTGTTGTACCTCTTAGCTACTGGTCCACCTGCTGCCCTCTTCTATAGCATCTTCACCATGATAACACAAGCCACTTAGAAGGAGCGTCGTGTGCTGCCGTGTGTTCAGTCATCCGCATTTCATGAACATCAAAATCACCAAAAACTATTGTCAGTACTCCTAGTTTCACTCTACACTGTTTGCTGTTGACATGGAAAAAATAAAGAATTAAATTGATTCCAATCATTATAAAATAATAAGTTGGTAATAGGGTTAGCCTGTATTTATCCTCTGGAGACATGATTTTTTTTGCTGTGGATGCCTATTACATCAATCCCATTCACTAATGGGCTAAATGGACTGATTAGAGTCCCATTCTCAGACATGTCATTACTGGTTTTCCTCATACACTGCTTTTATTTCTCTTACCAATTTTGCTCTTTTAATTAAGCTGTTTGAAACATAATCTGCTCTCATTTTAAACAACATTTAAAATGGAAATGCCGTTAGAGCATCTCACCGGTAATTGAAAGTTTGCTAGATCCAGTCCTGAACTGGCTGGGAATCTGTCCCGGACCAAGGCTAATTCAAGCAGAATATGAGAAATAACAGCACTGAGCTTGCTGAGATACATACCCTAATTAGTTCATTTAGCCCAAGTGAAGAGAATTCTCCAGCTTGTTGATTTGAGAACGTGTTCTCAGTCCATCTGCATGTTGTTGGTTTATTATTGACAGTGGAAACTACAGTTTATCCTGTAGTTAGACATTTCCTCCAACCATAAATGTTCTAACCAAAAAGCTATTTAATTAAATGTCGTCCAGCTTGCCTACTCCTAGATGACACCCCTGATCTACTACACAAAGACAGACACGAGCGCACGCTCTAGGTTTTTTTTTTTTTTTTTGGAAGGGTTGGCAGCCCCGCAGATGCATCACATCAGGGCTGGCTTTTAATGATAATGACTTGTAACTCCAATCCAAAGACATCCTCGTTTATCTTCTGAAATTAGCCCCAGTATCGCTCTTCATTTCGCCAGGGTTGCATCAACTGTCAACCCATTGTAATGACACTCCTCTGCATGTCTGTCATCAACCCGCTTTGTGTGGTAACAAGTGAGCGTGCACATAGTGGTGGTTGGCCCATGGTCCTGTTCTCGGTAGGAGCTGAGACAGTAATGTATTTCATGAGAAGTTACCCGTGTCATTAATACGGTAACACACTGACACTCTCATTATAATTCATGTCTGGAAGACCCAGGTTAAAATAGTGTTCCACATCCTTCAAATACTTGCGCTGTTCTTTAATTACCTTTGGCTGGTGCCAAACCACGGGACCAATTAAACGGCCTGAAAAGCACTTTCTATCTACTCCAGGCTGGCCCGGGCCAATGCTGGAAGTATGTAAAAGACTTCAAATAGCATTTGAACCCAGGTCTTTAATCTGGAACATTTGTGGAGGATTGGTTTCTTATTGGCTGATGTCTTTTGGTTCACATCACAGCAGAGGGAATTATACAGGACAACATTCAGAGTAATCTGATCACTGGTAGAAATACCATGGTCCCCGGTAGTAATACCATGGTCCCCGGTAGTAATACCATGGTCCCCGGTAGTAATACCATGGTCCCCCGGTAGTAATACCATGGTCCCCGGCGGACGGTAGTAACACCATGGTCCCCGGCGGACGGTAGTAACACCATGGTCCCCGGCGGACGGTAGTAACACCATGGTCCCCGGCGGACGGTAGTAACACCATGGTCCCCGGCGGACGGTAGTAATACCATGGTCCCCGGCGGACGGTAGTAATACCATGGTCCCCGGCGGACGGTAGTAATACCATGGTCCCCGGCGGACGGTAGTAATACCATGGTCCCCGGCGGACGGTAGTAATACCATTTGCAGACATGCATCATTATAAACTCAGATGTGCACACACACTCAGGCTCATTCTCTGACACACGCATTCCTTCAATTCTCACTCTAACCCTGAAAGGAAACCGTGGGACTTCAAGGTCTCCGCTAATCAGAGAGAAAGTCAGTGGCAGATGGACTTCTTCCAACGGCTACGTTTCCCATGGACTCCTTTACAGCGGCACCTGTGTTGTGTAACTGGCCCCCCCGACCATCTCATTAATGTAACATGAAAGAGACTTTGACTTTGTGTTGCTGTTGTAGTTCACAGAGCGATGCATTTTTCATGTGTTATTGGCTGAGCGTATTAGGTAGCTGTATCGCCTAGCCGGCCTGTTCCAATTTGATTGGCCTCCTCAGTAGTCGGCTCGACGTAGAACTGCAAAGGACCAACTCTGTTTGAACAGCGCGTGGAGCCACTGTTCGTCTCGACCTGGTTAATGCGCTGCAGATTATGTCGCTCTGCTCCGTTGGCGTGTTCACACAGGCATCTCAGTGTGTCACACGCAAGATTAATGATGTGATGACTTTGGTAAGAAATACCTGCGATTGGAAATACCTGCGAAATACCTGCGAATTTGTTCCATCTGTGTAAACACCATATTTAATACCATAGTGTTAATGGGCTGCAGTGTTGTAATTAGCTAGCAAAGTCAGGCAGAAATTGTTAACTAGCTAACGTTGTTCTGCATCCAAAGTCAATCTGGTTATGTAAATATTATGATTATAAATATTAATTGAAATATAAACAGAAGCGGAAGAAGCAAACATGAAAAAAAAAACACAACAGACTAATTATTTTTCTTCTTTAGAAATGCTAAGTTGTTTTCAAGCCACAGTTATGCACTTTAGAGCAAATTGCAAGCCATGAATATGAAATTGCTTGGTGTGTCTAGGCTATGTTTTCTACAAGCCCCCCTCCATGTGGATTGGCCAGGTGCCCCCTAGGTGTTAATCCCCCAAATTGAGAACTGGCATAGAGAATATATTCATCGTTGTTCGAGGGTATACATTTTTTTTTTCCTTTTAATGAACTCAGAACACTTCTCAACATCCTCTACCAGCTGCCTCTGTATTATGCAGTTACCTGATGGTTCTCTTTTTAATTAACACCGACGCGCACGCATGCACGCACGTGCACACACACGTCTCATCCACTCCTGTGGTTCTGCCGAAGAGCCTTCTTTCCTTTTTGTCAATAAATGATTATCCATCCATCCATCTATTAGTTTGACTGTAAAGATTGTAAATAAGGGAACCATTTGCTCTAATGGCAATGAAGCCCTCTATCTACTTCTCCAAAGTGAGAATAACTCTGATTAGACTTTCATGTCTCTGTGTTCGTCTTCTAGGATGTAAAAAATATGGTTGTGAATTGTTAGACGAATTGGGATTGTTAACATTAATAACATCAAAATGCAGGACTAAAGTAAATGGACAATATATTATTTAAATTTGTCCAGCCTAACTAGGTGAGAGGTTATAAAGGCCAGGGGTAAGGTTGACATTTAAATAAAACCAGTGAGAAAGCACATTTTTGGCTTGTTGTGTGTTAGAGACAGTATTGTGCGACAAAGGCTAACAAAACATATATCTGTGGTCAGCCAGCTCCTCTCAGTCGCCTGCTCTAGTGTGTTCAGCCTTCAGTCTGTTGTGTAATATCCTACCATATCAATTGATCAACCCCCCTTTAATTAAGTTTGAGACACTGAGAGCCAAGAAATTGCAAGGTACAGCTTTTGGTTTTGGTTTGGTGGTGGGTTAGCTCAGCCGTCAGCGGACTCTGAGCCCTTCCCCTCTTTCTCGCTCGCCGTTAACGATCCAAAGTTTTCATGCTCTCAGAAGTACCAGTGTTGATTGGTCTCGTCCGGTGTGGCCGGGCACTCTGGGAGGTTAAATGACAGTGTTGTGAGATGAATGTGGAATTGAGATTCATTGTAGTGATGTTACGGGCAGATGCTCAACCATCAGAATGGGGTCGTATGTCACTCTTGGTACGCAGATAAAGAATCCCAAACCGTCCCTTTTTGACTGGACAGAGTGCCCAATGGACTGATCTGAGTCCGTGTCCCAAGTGGATGATGGATGATGTCCGTGAGATGCCGACAGTTTCCCTAGGTAAATAAGTTGAGAGGATAGTCTGCTGTTTTGCTTCTCGTGAACAACTAGGTATCTATTTTAAATTATCTCTTGAAAATACCAGCCTAGTCACAGGCTTTTGATTCTCTTGTCCCTTGGAGGTTTAAAATGCTTACGAGGTGTGGTGACTTGTGTGTTGTCAGTCGTTTGTTGCCAACTGATAATCAGTAAATATTATAGCTACAGGCTGGTCAGGTAGAGTATGCCAGTATAGTAACCTAAACATGTTTCATTACTTCCCACTAATCAGACACTAAGGCCATGTGTAAAAGAAAATGATATTGGTCTCCAGTCCAAAGTTCTATAGTTTGTACATACTGATAGTGTGTGAACTGCATACAGGTCAGTGCTGGTAGAAATCAAACCCACAATGAATCGTATGGGCTCAGTGTGGCATATTCCTCCTGTAGACACGTAATGTTCCTTAGCAATAAATCACTTGCATTGAGTAGAAAAAGGGGGGAAAAATTGGAGTTTCAAGTTCAGGTTTATTTAATATGACATTGTTGCTGATCATTGTCAGACAGAAAGAAATAACAGGTTAAACAACACTTAATATGTTTGATATTTTCACACATTTTTTGTACATTTCAACATTATTTATATCTTTTTTTTTACAATTCTATATATTCTTACTATCAGAATATAAAAATGATATAACCTAAATGAAGGATTTCTAATAGTCTGTGTTCTATGAATGGACTCAATGGGTAAGAGCCTCTGAAATAAATTACACAAAAGTATGTAATAGTGCTTTGCCACTGTTCCTCATTTGCTCTACACAAAATCTTACTCCATTGTAATACTTGGCTGGGAGGTATGTGGAGAGAGCTGGGACCACAGAATAAGGAATTACTATTGTAATACTTGGCTGGGAGGTATGTGGACAGAGCTGGTCCCACAGAATAAGGAACTACAATTCTGTAATGAGCAAAGGAGTTTTGACAAAAAATACTTATGTGCACATACTTGGGGTTTCCAGTGTTTTTTCGGCTCCTAAGCTAACTTGTTATAGCTGCCTGGGTTGCTATTTACTTACAAGCTTACTTAGCTGCCCTCCAGTTGTAGACACTGCTGCCTCATGTAAGAAGGAATGTTATCAGAAATGAGAGAATGTGTGTCAGTCAGGAAAGCCTATTTCTCTGTGATTTCTACGTTATGGTGTTGGGTAAGCTGAGCGCGACAGCAGCTAGATTCCGGAGGGCGAGTCGCTACGTCGTTATACGGACGCTAGCAGCCGAACAGGCTGCACAGCTGCTTCAATAAAACAGATGAAAACCTTTTTAATGAGCATCAAAAATAACTCCTTAGCCCCCCGAAGCTCGGTGCACGACAGCTTTGCTTTTTGAATTCCAACAAAAAACCATCTCTGGAAAAAGAATATGCCACGCCTAAAGCGACCAAAACTGTCAATCAAATAATCCAGTCTGTCGGCCCGCGTCTGTACGTTACGGTTTGGTAGATACTGTGTCACCAGGATATTAAGTGGAAAGAAAACACAACTTGCTGCCCGACCGTTAGAAAAATAATAATGAAACACACATGGTAACACAAACACACATGGTAATATTGATACACAAGTACAGACACGTCTATTGCAGTGTTGTCTGAAAAGGTACAGACTCGTCTGTTGTGGTGTTCTTGAACAAGTCCTTAGCCTGATAATATATAGTGATCTCTTTGGTGTGGTGGTGTCATTGTCTTAAGCATAATTACCCGTCAGTGATTGTGTGAGTGAGTCGTGCATAGGTTGGTGGCCGTTGTGTGCGGAGAACACGTCCCATGCGGGATACGCGGAATTTGTTTATGCCTCTTTTGGACGACTATTCAGTCATACCGGTCTGCTAGCACAGAACACTTCCCAGTGTTCTCTCTGTTTTTGCCACGGACGTGTTGTTGTAGTGTTGTGGCGCAGGCCTCCATCAGTCCTGAGTGTTTCCGTGTAGTCCAGCTGTCTGACGTTAACGGGGCGGTGGAAGAGTGGTCCATACTCCGACATGTGGTTTGTGATCTGGGACCGGGAAGGTAGATTGACACATCTGGAGAGTGTTAGAGAGAGTGAGCGAGAGAAAAAAGTCAGAGGAAGAGTGAATAGGCTAAATCATAAACAGTACATTATGTATTTTATCACATCTATTCCCTATGCCTATTAGTAGTAGAATGAATTTAAATCGCCAGTTATACTCAATTTAATGCTTATATTGATACTTTGCCGTTGCAAACCCCTTGCGCGTCATCTTCACATTATTTCCCACAAGCGACCGCTGCAGACGGTTAATATCATTCTCCTATATGACAAGCGTAGCGTGCTGTATCTAGGCCCGCCTTTGTATGGCAGCGATAATCATTTGCATTTCTGTAGATGTTAGACTTGTGTGAGAAATGATTAAGACACTTTGGTTTATTTGAACTGTATCTGTTGGGCACATATTATGTTGTCATCTTTTTAGGCCTGGAACACACATGGCTGCCGCCAAATACAACATTCTATTCCTGTGCAGTGCACTTATTTTAACTAAAGGCTTTGAGGCCCTATAAAAACCTAGTACACTACGTTGACAGAGCGCCATTTGGGATACAGGCAAGGCATTTTGACAGTCGGTCTTAGTGTACTCTTGCAGACCATTCAGACTGTGCGAGCAAACATTTTAATTCACACCCCCTTGAAGCCACTCTGGTCTCAGATCTTCTTGTGCTCTTGCCAACTCCATTGCTGTCAACTGTCACACTGTTTCAATGAGTGACAAGGAGTTGGTAGGATGGCACAAACAGCCTGGCATTCAGGAGAGCTTGAATCGAGAACCTAAAATATTCTCCGCAGATGAATGCAGAGGAGAAACTGGGTTTTTGCATAAGCAACGTTTATTTGAAAGACAAAGCTAAATAGAAATGTTTGCATAGCTCTATTTTGGAAGATAAGGCAGAGAATGTTTGGCCGGCATTGCCAAACTACATGAGCGTGGCTAAAATGTTACGGCTTAGTTCACCCTGAATGGGTTGGCAGCTTTGGAGAAAGGGGGAGACGTGAGAACTGTGACTTAGTGTGGGAGGATATCCAATAGAATCTCTGCACCCTATTGAGGTGCGCGCGTGCGCGCACAGCTCTGGTTCTATTTAGAACAACTCATATCTGTCACTGCAGCTGTTGGTGAAGATATTTGGTTCTTGCAGTAATGTGAGTAAGTAATACACCCCCTGGAAAGTTGTGTTTTTTTTCCTTATCATATTTGGACACAGATATTTGAGAGCAATTCATTTTTTGGGGTGAAAATGAACAGAAGTACTTCATCCCAGCTGTAAAGCGCAGAGGTGGTAGCATTAGAGTTTGGGGTTCCAATGCTGCCTCAGGTCCTGGCCAGCTTGACATTACTGAGTCGACCAGGGAATCACATGTTGTACCAGGGGTTCCTGAGTTGAATGTGAGGCCGTCTGTCAAAAAGCTGAAGCTGAACATGGGTTTTGCAACAGGACAACGTTCCCAAACCACACAAGCAAAGCTACAATCGAAAGGCTCAAAAATAAGAAATGGAGGGTTGTGGAATGGCTGAGTCAAAGCCCAGCTTTCAGTCCTAACAAAATGCTGTGTGGGGACTGACGTTTTTTTTTTCCAGCCAAAGGGGGCAACATCGGCTATTGAAGGTAGGGTTGTACTTTGGTTTTTCTTTTCTGTAGATTTTAATTGCATGAGTGGTTTCAAAGTAAAACAAGAAATTGTGTGATTTGTTAAAATAGGATACCTTTATCAATGAATGTGGTTGGATTTTGTTTTTATTTTTTAAGAATATGTCTACTCTTGTACACATGCCTGTAGCAGCATCTTAATGACAAGAATGTGTATAAATGTTTAGGGAGGCACGTCAAGAATACATATTATCTACTATTGTAAATGTTTAGATAGACGTGTGAAGGAAAGTTATTTATCTATTTTTGTAAATGTTTAGGAAAACATGGGAAGTATAGGTATTATTAATCTATTTATGTAAATGTCATATTCTAGGAACCTGTGTTGTGAGACTGCGAGTGTAACATTTCAACAGTATATTCTATTAATACTCATTAACACAATAAAAGCCCTATTTTTAGAACAGAGCAAAGTAAACAGAATAGGACATAATAGGACAGACTGAAACTAAGTAGAGGAGAGCAGGACCAAACAGATCAAAACAGAACAATACAGAACCAAACAGGATAGAATCAATCAGCACAGAATACAAAAGAGCAGAACCAAGTTAAGAAACAAAGCCTTTTTCTGCAAGCTTCCCAGTCCTTCCCAGTCCTTTAAGATGCATCTCCCTCCTAACTAAACCACTGTGCCTCAACTCCACTGTCTGTTACCTGGCTTTGAAACGGGCAAGTAATGGCTGTTTACCTGGCAGGCATATTAGCCTAAGCAAAGGTACCTAGTATTTAGGCTAATGTGAATGTATTGCTGCAAGGTTTTGGCCACATTTGAATTTAGTTCAATACCGGACAGTTGACTGCAGACACAAGGTGAATAACCCCCCCCCCCCCAAAAAAAATTTCATAGTTCTTGTTGGCTTCGGTTTTCACTGTTTCATTGACAAAGAGATTATTTCTAATTTCTCTGAAAGCATGTTAGCCATCTCTCTGACAGTGGTTTACACTCTACATTTCCCAGGGTGCAGCATGCTTCTAAATGCTAAACGGGTCCAAAGTGTTCTGCAAGTGTAAATGCTGGGCAGCATTGTGGACCTGAATTCTAATCTGCTCCTAAGTGCTTGTCCAGTGTGTCCGTGGACCCGTTGGCTGCTGCGTGTTAGTCATAAGAACCAACCTGTGGTGGTTTCTCCATCAGATGGCAGGACGTCGTGTTTGGCTGAAGGCCCAGGTGACGGTCTATTAGGTTTGCTCCAGTCATTCTGTTTCCAGGCTCTGCATGCACCCAATTATTTCAAAAATAATGAAGTGATTGGCTGTATGAGTGCATCAGTATGAGTGGTCACACTATCCTTCCCTGTTTTGTGAGGACTGCTTCCCTGTTTTGTGGGGACTGCTTGCCTGTTTTGTGGGGACTGCCTCCCTGTTTTGTTGGGGACTGCCTCCCTGTTTTGTGGGGACTGCCTCCCTGTTTTGTGGGGACTGCCTCCCTGTTTTGTGGGGACTGCTTCCCTGTTTTGTGGGGACTGCCTCCCTGTTTTGTGGGGACTGCACAAAGGGTAGTATGTTGTGAACACCATCTGTCTTGTTGGTCAAAATGAGCATATAATCAGTTGGTTGTATGTGAGGGTACATGGTTAGCGTTTAAGATTGCGTTGGGCAGTACTCAGATACACACACACACACGCACAGACACAGACACGCACAGGCAGTCACACAGAATCACACATTCACACTGAAACACATGACGCATACGCACACACACCCTCTAAAAGCCCAGGCCAGCTGCTGGGATGACTGGTTTGCCATGTCGTTAAGTCAACAAGGGCAGGTGTTGTCTTTGTTTTCTCTGCGCTATCACAGTGAAGCAGGCATGGTAATCTGCACTGATTCGCTGACAGCTTCTGTGCACCTTACAGACGGGCCTCCTCTCCTAGAACATCAGCACTGATGTGGTCTTTGAGATTGACCAACAAAAAACACATTGATGGTTGGACTGATTTCTGCGATTTTACCCGTTACTTCTGAAATTAGTGAGACAAACCGGGTCCCTGATTGTTTGTTTATCCTTGAAAATATTTTTAAAAAAGCCTTGGTCCCACCTTGGAACGGTCAGTACAAAAATTCATAAATGAATAGAAAGACAGTGCCACATTGCTAATCACTACAAATACCGTCCAGTGATAACGTCATACCCCCCTCAAAAATGTCCATGTGATGTCTAGTCTCACTTATATAGAGTAGGTGTTTTTCTATGTTTTGAATTAAAAGTTAAATATCATGTTTTTGCTGTATTTTATTTTGGTCTGAATATACCAGCTCTTAAACTTTAATAGGTTAATCAAAAAGATCATTAATATGTATGGTTCTCTTTTTGATTACAACTTTTCCCTTTGCCGTGGTGGCGACACAAGTGGTGGTAAATGTTTCCAATATACAATACAAATTTTGTGACTGCCCCTAGTTCTTTAGAATGACCAGTATATTCTCTTGACACTGTCTTGTATACAGCCAGCCCCATATTGATCTCTGCTGTCAAACCTTCATTTTCATTTCAGTAATATACAACATGCCTTCTGTAAAAATGCTCTATGTCATATGTTCTTAGAATCTTACTCATCTGTCTTTTCCGATTGCTCGTATTATTGTTGTATTTTATTTTCGTATTATTGTTTGATTGTTTATTTTCAAGTTTTTATTTTACGTGTAACTGCGGGTTGTCTTGCAGTCGTTATGCCTCTGACCATGTTGCCAATGTGAATGAGAATTGGTGCTCAATCAGCTCACCTGGTTAAATAATGGTGAAATTAAGCAATCAATCGAAGACCTGTACTGCCCACCCCCACCCCCCTCTCTCTCTCTCTCTCTCTCTCTGTCTCTCTCTGTCAGTCTCTCTTTGTCAGTCCCCCCCCCCCAGCCTTCCGACGTTGTGCATCTTGCTAGCTGTCACTCTGACAATGAAGGCTGAAGCTGTGAGGCTGGAGCTCATGTGCCAAGCTTGCAGCAGTCAGAGATGTGCTGTACAGCTTCCAGTAAACAGTTCCTTTTCTGGTATTATGTGGCTAACAGAGCTAAAATCCAAATTCCTCTCAGGAATGATGCACGAGTGCACCACACATTGATTCATCCTCCCGAATCTGGGGCTTATGAACTAGTGGACAACGTTCTGGATGATTTCTTTTAACAGGGCAGATGGGAATGTCAGTCCTAGTTCATCTATTTCCATGGCAAGCTGCTCACTAACCATTTCCTCCTGGCTGGCTTACTGTTTTTCGGGCTGGCTGGCTGACTAACTGGTTTTGTGGCTGGTAGATTGACTGGTTTGCTGACTGTGCCTGGCATCGGTTCTGTGTTTATTTTCTGGGTTGGTGTGCTGTGCTGTGTAGTCCACATTGCTTTTGCTGCGTAGGAAGAAGATGCTTTTTAGCTGCTTTTATTTACTGTGTTCACTCATTAATCTTTAATAGCGAGCGTTTTAGCCAGACGAGAGAGAACAGAGAGAGACGTTTTATTAGATAGAGGAGAACAAGCATCTGCTGTGTCTTAGTCTTAGGGTTGGAAGAGTTGCGTTGACCTTTAGATGGAGTCGGTGTGTTAAATCTTAGGGTTGGTGGCATGGAGTTGACCTTTAGATGGAGTGAGTGTGTTAGTCTTAGGGTTGGAGGAGAAGAGTTGACCTTTAGATGGAGTGAGTGTGTTAGTCTTAGGGTTGGAGTAGAGTTGACCTTTAGATGGAGTGAGTGTGTTAGTCTTAGGGTTGGAGGAGAAGAGTTGACCTTTAGATGGAGTGAGTGTGTTAGTCTTAGGGTTGGAGTAGAGTTGACCTTTAGATGGA